>JBCEZX010000048.1:3720225-3748717 GCA_039654345.1 Cataglyphis cursor
ATATTTTATTATATCTTATTACTATTATTTATCATTATTATAATCATGTGTTCATTAGTAGAACATATAGTATTGCGCTTTTTTTTATCGCCTATATAAATTTTCTATAAATTAATATAAGTTTTTTGATAAAATATTTATATAATATTTAATTTTATATAATCATTGCTTCCTAGTGTGTGTGTCGGTAAACGTAATAGAAACTTACACCATTTCAGGGCATTTGCAGTATATTTGTGTGCCAATAAATATGTAACATTAATAAAACATTTGAAAGAAAGACTAATATATTTTTGTGAATAAATATATAATATTTTGTTTTCGTACATATTAAAATAAAAATGTATGTTCCTATTTTTGCATACATCTACAATCTTCCTAAGTCCCATCCTACTGTTATTATTAAAAACTAACAAAACTCGTGGTAAAAGAAATATTATTATAATACTTAATTTTAAATTATGCAGAAAATAAGAAATATACAAAATTGTATTTTGCAAAATGTAATATCTGTACAAATTAACGAGAAATGTTGGTATTTCAAAAAGAGAAATTGTATCACACAACATAATGACACGGCACATTAATATAATAATTTATTTATATTACAATAATTAAATAAAAACAAATTATGTGGTGATTTGTATTAAATAAATACAAATCACCACATAATATGAATGCTTAAATAATGAAAATCAATGAAACTAATTCATTTATTCGCAACTGTTTGTTCGTGAAATTTTATTTAAGTAAAATTTTATTTTGTTGCTGACTTATTAAAATATTTAAAAATTTTTGAAGCTAATTAGGTTAACGCTTAGAATACGAAAGATTAATAGCATATTTCTGTGTAATTATACCTTAAATACAAATTTTTGATAAAGCAAAATTCATCTAAATTGAAACAAAAATTGAAACAATTTGAAAAATTAATCGAAAAATATTAGTTTTGTTAAAAATTTTAATTCAAAAGTTTTTTATGCTTAATCCATTTTATTTATTTGAAAATTGTTTGATATGTAAATTGTGATCAAGAAAAAAAAATTAAATTTTTAATTTAAAGTCTTCATTAATAATAATTTATATTAATTTAATTGATTTATTTTTTGAGACATATAGATTATAGATATAATAATTTATTATATTTAGAACTGCATTATGTTTTGTTACTTTATTTTGTATTGTTTTTTTTTTTATTTTATCTTACACTGCATATTTAGTTCTTGACAGTGGTGGTAATCTTTTTGTTACTTTACGAAAGATCAAATCTTAGTTATTACATAGAAAAGGTAAGGATAATATTTAATAACAAGCTGTTACATATGGGACTTTTTCCAAGATCTTCATTTATAATATATTTATTTTTTTAATAAAATTTATAAAAATGATGAAGTTATTAAAATTATAAAAAAAATTCACAAGGTAACTAGATATTGTTGCGTGATGTTAATTCTTTACATTTTTTATTTTTAAAATCCGATTATATAACTGCGTCGAATTAACATACGATTATTCAAATCGAAAATATCTTGCGAACTAGCGCATTCGATCATTTTTCGACGAAATTTGACAATAGAATTTTATTTCAGTGAGCAGCTAAATGTCACTCACCGTGACTTGAAGGATCTGCAATATATGGATCAATCCTTGAGAACCGTCGCCACTCAACTTCTCAACGTTACGAATCCGCAGGACGTGATAAAAGTGCATAACAAAGAGTTCACCAAGGTAGAACATGGCATCGCGACGACGCTGAAATCCTCGGAAGGAAACGACACATCTTCGTTGACAAGAGAAGTTACTTCAGAAACTGGTCACTCGGAGTCCACTGGCTTAACTTTCGGCAGGCCGATAAATTCCAAGTTCAGTTACTTCGAGAGTAGCCATCCTGGCCAGGCAATGGCGATAACGGAAGAGGAGCTCGAGCGGGAGATGAGCTCCACGAGACTGATGACCGCTTATAAGAATCACCCGACAACTACCGGTGGTATTTCCACGTGGATCCTGCTGAATCCGCCGTCCACAACTGTAAAGAGCGCGGAGGTTGAAAAAGTGAAGCTACAACAACCTTTCCAGACGGAAGTACGACTGACAGTCAGACCAAGTTCGTCGATCGACAGAGTGGAAACAGTCTCACAGCCTAATAAGACGGTAGAGAAAAGCACGTCGCAATTGACCCCTGTGATAACGACGGAGAAGGTAACCGTGATCACGAAAAAACCGACTACAACAGCCATGAAGAAGATCACAACTACTCTAAGACCGGAGAAAGGCACTCCGGATTCGGAGAAGTTAGAATCCTCTTCGGGTGCGACTTTAAAAGCAGTTCGCACCACAACTGTAAGCACTTTGACGAGCGAAGGAACAGCTTCTTCAACAATCATTTCTACGACGAAGAAGAGTCAAGGAACGAGAACCACTTCTAAACCAAAGATTACTACGCCGAGAACGACAAAGCCGATAACGACAAAGCCGACGAGATCAGATCAGCAAGGTAGACCAAAGCCTACCACGACAAGAAGAACCACGATCAAACTCGAAACAACGAAAAACGATTCCACCGCGTCGACCGGTAAGATTGAGAAGGTGACCTTCAAACCTGTTCAAATCATCACGACTCCGCAAAACAAACAGGAGAGTACAGAAAAACCGATATTTGTCACTAAGATAAAAGCTTCGGTGCTCATGGACAATCAGAAAGCCCCAACCACTTCACTTCCGACATCTGTAGCAACGACCCCAAGTTTAGATATCACGTCTAAAGAGGTTTTGTCCGGCGTCGACCTCGTGGAAGTACCAGTGAGATCGAAGCCAACTGGTACGAAGGTGAATAACGTGTTGAAAGTGCAGCTGAAAAAGCCTGTGGACGAGGCTACGCAAATCGAAATAGAGCCGATTAAAGTGAACGCGCCGGTGCTGAAAATCGAGAAGATCGACAAAGACAAGATGGAGCAGATCGTGGAGAAGGATACGAATAATCTGAGTAACTCCAAGATAGACTTACAATTCGACTTTAATCCCGAACTGACGAAGATTAACGTGGAAACGCAAACGGAAGTGATATCGACAACGACGACCGCGACGACAGCGTCGACCACGACTAAACGTCCGAGACACAGTTCGAAGAGGAAGAAGAACAAAGTTCGCAGACGCAAGCCAGCCACGACTTCGGTAGCGCCAACTTCGACGACAGTCGCGACGATCGTCTCCTCTTTGATGGAGACCAGCGAGGGTATCACGGACGCCAGCTTCTTAGATAACGCGATCCAGGAATCAAAGATTGCACCCGAGACAAAGATCGCGGCAAACGCGACGAAGAACAAGAAGAAACAGCCACCGAAAGCGATCGGCACTCAAATCTACAACTTCCTCAGTCGCGAGGTGATGCCTAGCTTCGGCGTGATGTCGCTGGTGGGTCTGGGTCTCGGTTTAGCCTCATACTTCCTGTATCCCTTCGGCGGTACCATCGCCCGAAGGAACTACGACGTAGAGCATAATTACAAATATAATCCGGACGAGTATGGCGGTAATTACGGACAGAGCGAGGAGGAGGTGTTATCCAAGGTGTTTCAAGGTATGACGAATCACGAAAGCAGGTATCCGGGGATGAATAATGCCAATAGTAATTATTATCATTATCAGCATTACGACGGTGCGTATGATGCACAGACGACGAAGAAGACCGACGCGAGATATCCATCGATATCCACGTCGTCCGTTTATAAAACGATAGAGAACACTCAGCCAGCAGTTAAGTATCGGAACACGGACTTTAGATATAGCGATATTCAAACCACTCCGGTTTATTACGATCACAAGCATTCGGCAGAAATCGCGGGATCGGCGAATCGGCAGTTTGTAGTCGGTAACGTACCCAAGGAATATCCCTTTGACGTGAAAGCGGCCGCCTTGCCGATAAACAGCAAGAACGGCGTTAATTACGTATCAACCGAGATCGGGCAAACGCAGTTCGAGAGGGATATCGCGCAAGGTTTCAACTTCCCACCGAACTCAGCTGATGTGCACAATTACGGTCATCTGTCAGAAGCGTCAACTGTCAGACCGGACGATGGATATGAAGAGATCGAGATAACGCCGACCGCGGTGGCCGTCGAACATGGACCGCGATCTCTCAAGGTCAAACGCGCCATTGGTACCAGCGAAGATGACCGACACTCGAGGCCGAAGAGAGAGTCGGTAATACAGGTAATACCGTCGAAACACGAATTGGAAGAGGAGCGCGAAGAAGCGGAGAAGGAAGAGGACTTGAGCAACGAGATTCTAGACATTATCGACTCGGCACTACCTGGTGGAGAGCAACTAAAGACGAAGAATAATAGCGAGGACAACGAAGTAGAAGATTTCGAGGGGCAGAGGAAGAAACAGCAGGAGGAAGCTAATACGCGAGCAAAGGAATCAACCATGAAGACTCTTATCACCATAAAAAATATAGAAAACGCAAAAACGACGAATATCCCCGAAAGCGCGTCATCTATTCCCAAGATCGTCGAGCAAGCGAATGACGGTGGTTCAAGTATCTCTTCGGAAACTTCTTCTGATCGAGATACTACAGAGACGAACTCCGCGAGCACGACATCGAATCCGAAAAATTCTGAAGCGACAACTGTCGAATGGTTCGAGAGCTCGACCACGAAGAAGCCGCCAGAAGGCTTTAGCCTTTTCAACTTCGTGAAGAAAGTGGCCGAGATCAAGTTCAGGCTGGGCTTGACGATCCTCAAGCACGCCAGCGAGGGATTCGCGCGATATCTAGGTCACGTGCAGAAAAGGATCAACGGCGAGGAATGAGGGTGATCGGATATAGCAAACTGAAGAAGCGGCGATAAATTGACTGGCGATAAAAGCTTTGCGTTTCGCGCTTTAATTTTTACGTTTCGATCGCGTTCTCCAATCTATCCTACGCGGCGTGCGTTTGCTTCAAACGTTATTCGCGAAGAACCTCGTAAAGAAGAAGCAGCGCACATCTTCCCCGACATCTTCACGATCGATTCGAGACGCGATTTCACGGACGATCATTTTTATCTGTTTGTATCGCCGATAAATGATCGTCCTTTCACTTAGAAAGCTAAAACGATGAAGAGAAACACAAACTACTGTTACATCGGTTAACGCGTGGCGTCTTCCTCTTCAAAGTATGAGATCTTTCGCCAGGATCTTCCTCGATGCTCGACGCGCGAGGGATCGACGACAATGTACTTCAGTTTCACGATAAATGTTTGATTAATTTGACGAGCTTTAATATCGGTTTTCGGATCCTCGCGCGCGAATGCGCGACACGCAACATGACAAGATTTTAATACACTTCTTCAGACTCAAAAGTAGCGCGGCAGTTTGGTGGAGGGGTTTCGATAAATTTCTTCCTTCCAGAAAATCGCAATTAAATTTTTATTGAAGATCCTTGTATCTCTTCACATAATTTACTAGTTTGGTATGCGTGCTGCTCTCATTTTGTCTCGCCAAAGAGCGAGGAAAAACGTACGGAGCCGATTATTAGGCAACTTATACTGTAAAGTACGCTATATATAAATAAAAATAAATAACTCAAACGAATATATAAATGAATAAATAAATAAGTAAACTCTCTATGTAATACCCTGATATGAATTATGTAAATAAATATTGGAGATTATAAACGCTCTTGTTTCTCTCTCTACGTTACGCTATACAAAAAAAACATGTCATACTAAAACATTTATTCCTAACGGAAAAGATTTTACTGTTATTCAAATATTATTTCAAATCGTATCTCAATGAAAAAACTGAACGCGAAGTTCCTTGAACAATTCGTTCTTCAACAAATGCAAACTCGACAATTTACGCGTAATGATATAATTAAACAAATAAATTTTGCAAATGAATATTGACATTTACAACAATGTCATCTCAAGCTTAAAATATGAATTATAAATATTCATGGATAGCGATAAAAATCAAAATAAATTATGTTTCCTTTTTTTTTGTACACAATCCAATTACTATCAATTACGGCAATTCAAACGTGATAAGCGGAGTAGCAAAACAACATGCGGAAATTTTTTTACGATTTTCGCGTTTCTCTATTTACTAACATCTGTATTGGAAGAATAATATAGAATAATCGTTTTTAATAAATAGATAAATAATAGATCGTACTTATACGCTTGCCTGTAAATACGGACGGAATTATATTGATTTTTCATTTAGTGTTTTATGATATCTACAGCCTAGCTGATTAATATAATATCTCCAAAAATGGTGTGTAAAAAGCATTATATATATCCATATAAATTCCACTTTAAATCTGATATGCATTATTGAAATTCTATTTGAGTGATTGGCGCAAAAAATCACTAAATTCATGGACGAATTAATCGCTTTTGTTTTTATATCCTTAATGTTTTGAAACTTCAACGTCATTTGTACAAATCGTGCGTTCTATTCTCCATCTTTTGCATTGTCGTTAATGAGTTATTCTTTGAATATTAAACAAATCTTATTGGTCTCCTTTGTTGGGTGTTATATTCCCTCGCGAGCTTACGCAGATCCATTTGGAGATCGTAGGACTTGCTCAAGCCGTGATCCATCAGTCTCAAATCTCTCTTTCGGCGGCCCAGCATCATCGGTATCACCATTGCCATTGTCGCCGGCAACATACCTGTTGTCGTACACAGGTATGATAATTATAAATTAAATTAAACAAATAAAGTGAGCGGTAGAGTGTCTCAAATTTTTTGTTGTATTAATTAATGACAGATTTTGCAAGACAAAGTCAGAAAAAAATCTTTTTCAATAATGACATATACAAAATTAAATTAATATCTAAGAATAAAATTAATATTTTAAGGGCGTCTTCTATTTTAAAGCTATTACTTCGATATCTTTGTATTAATATTTTCGTCTTTAAATAATTTCTGTCAGTTAATTAGTGTTATAAAAAAATCTAGAACACTCTGTATATTAAGATTTCACGATTTAAAGACAAAATATGAATTATGTAAATTTGAGCTAAATTTATTCTTATTAGAAGATTACCGTTGACGTAATAAATATAATATACAATTTGATGATAATATTTAGCTAAAAAATGCACAAAGATAAGAAGACGGAATCTAATTATTTAACGTTGTTTTAAAAAAATTGTATCAAAAAAATATAAATATTAGCATTTAGTTTAAAGACTAGATTGTAATATTATTTTTTACAATTTTACATTGGATTAATGTTTTAATTTATTTTTTATATATCATTAAATTAATATTTATCAATTCTAATATTTAACATGTTTGCCCCACTCACTCTCTTATTAAATGTTACTATTAAATTTATTACGTCAAATTAAAATATAAATCTGTCAAATACACATATTTCAATTTGTTTTACAGCTGTACCTGCTCCGACTGCTGCCAGAACTGCCGAGCTCGACGGTTGTCCGCTCAAAGTGTGCCTGATCGGTCTTTTGTTCGGGATATTCGGTTCGGTCGTCAATTTCCCCATCTCGTACTCCTTGCGGCTCTGATCGACGCTCTTGAACGTCTTCTCGACTTCCAGAAGGCCTCCGTGGGACGTGGTCGTGTTCGTGCCATTCGACGGCAGCACCGTCAATCTGACCTAGGTAAACGATTTTTCATAAAGCAACTCTCAATAATACTTTTATTGATGAGAGAGAAAATCCAAATCAATAATAATTAACATCGCAAAATTATATGTCGATGATTACTGATCGCAGCTTCAATTAATTAATGTCGGATAAAATTTATCAATTTAAAAAAATGATTCGATGACAAAAAGGAAAGGAACACATTTTAATCTAAATTAAGTTCAACTTTATTCCCTCTCTTTGATCATCTAGCCTAACCTGGCGTTTCGAAGTCATCACGGGTAGCGCAGGCCTGTTGTATCTATTCCCGTTCCCGCGATTCGTCGCGTTGGTCTCCGAAATGTTTACCGTATCAATCTTGATTGATCTCTGTCTCGACTTGGAATATCCGCGGTTCGTTGACAGGAGGATCCACTGGCCGTCACCGCTCGCCGGATGATTCGGTGGATGATTATTTGCGTACTGATAATGCGAGAAATTTGGTCTCTCGGTGATCAGGGTGGGTCGAGGTCGATCTTGATCATATTTAGATGGATAGTCGTGCCAATCGCTCCCATCTGTCGACTGATCCTTCTCCGGGTACTTGTCGATAAACTGATACGGAGCCGTCTGAGGCCTGGACCAAGTGTTGGGGAAGTTGGCCGGTCTATCGTCCGTGATGATATCGCTATTTGGACGATGGGTTTCGTACTTGTTCCAGTATTTCTCCAATGGCCACTTTTGTGCCGTGTCGTCGGAGTGATAAGGAGGACGGGAAATCGGTTTCTGATACGGGCTCTCGTTGTTATCGGACCAATTCGGTTTCGGCTTGTCGTACCTAAAGATTTAATCATTTACTAGGAATTCAGTCTTTATCGAAAAATATTTTAGCTAACAAAAGGTAGACATTTAATCAGATGTCATCTAATAGGATTATTACCTTTAAAGATTATATTTGATTATTTGTTAAAAATTAATCTGAATTTCTTTTTACATAAATAAAGATTGAAGCGCAGAAATGAATACAAATATGTACGAGACTTTTCTTGATATATTTCTGGATATATCGCTGCAAACTCGCGAGAAAGAAAGTTTCAATTGTGGCAGTTAATAATAAATATCTCTCGTCGTAATGAGCACGAATCCTATTTTCAGACTCGTATATAGCATAGTGAAAGGAAAATTGACGGTTGCGGTACTTACCACGGTTTGTTGTTTTCATAAGTGGGTCTCATGGTATGTTCGCTGGCCCATGGTTTCATGCTCGGTTTATCCCACGGCTTTATCTCTGGCCAAGGTCGTTGCGTGCTAGGATTCGCCTGCCACTTGGAAATTTTGCTCTTAGACCACGGAATTGCCTCTAACGTCACCCAGCCGTTCCTGTCCTCGTAAGTATTTGTACCGTAATATTTGTTCCTCTTCAAGGTGTCGTTTAGCGCCTCGCTTAACTAAGAGCCGGGAGAGACAGCCGGATTCATCGACATATTTTTTTATTACGCAATGTTAAATTACATAACATACATTAAACATATTTTACAACAGAGGATATTTATATTTCATATAAGTGATTTTACTTTAAATATTTGTATTAATCATATTACACGTGTTATTATTTTTGTACTATTTTCAATTAATAATATATCCTCAAAAAAAAAAGGATATAAATTATGATAAAAAACTTTTAAATTAGAATATATATTTTTATTCTAATTTTTTATTTAACATTTTTTTTATATTCAAGCTTTTATAAAGAAGAGATAAAACTTGATATATTATTATTATAAATTAGAATTTGTTCCTTACCGCATTATTTTCTGCCGAAGTAGCGTTTGCAATTTGATCAAATTTTTCATCCTGTTCAGAAATGGTTGTGGTCTCGGCGGTTTCGTTATCGATTTCGAGGACGAGAGGCTCCACGGGTGGTTTTATGATTCTAAAAGGATACTTGAAGCTCTTCTCGGTGGTACTCTTTATCTTGTTCGCGTATTCCTCGAGAAACTTATTGAGTACATCTGGATTGAAAGTCGATGTCTCATCGAAGGAATTTCTCCGATTGTACTGATTGCTCGATATTTCTTTGGTCATCCTCTCGTCCTCGACTTGATGCTCGTTACCCGAATTATCGTACAGAGAATTCGGCGTGATCGCTATCGGGTCCTGAAGAATCCGCAGATTGTCAGTCTTCGTTTTAAACATTTCGGATGCATCCGTCCTCATTTTCGCGAAGTATCTCGTACTGCATTGTGATCCATCTAACGTCAAGATCGTCAGGAGCAGATAAAGCGCTCCTCTCGGCGTCATCTCTAAAACAAGATTTTTTTATTTCGCACATACAGAATTTTATTAATAAGTCTCCATTTTTATCAGCTATCCCGATACCCTAATAATATTTTTTACGATTTGTCTTACAATATAATATGCTAGTTTTATTTTTGTTTATGCAGATTGCAAGATCTTGTCTTTGATTAAAAAAAGAAGTGATATATAGCACGTATTAATAATTATAAAAATTATAAAAGAATATTGTTTCAATTATAAATTATTTATAAAAGAATATTGTCTCCTAAAAAAGGGGCCTTTTTATCAGACAAAGTGTCTAATAATTATTAAAATGGAGAGGACAAAACCACAATGATTTAGTCGAGCTGAATTCTTAAGGAAAATCGCAATTTGTCGAAATCACTGCCATTCCTCGGCTCGAAACGCTCCACTCCGTAATTATTCGCACATCGTCTACTCGATTCTACTTTTGTTGACGATAATCCGCGTTCACAGCGCGTCGCACTGACCGTGTCGATATTAGCCGTCCGAGTCGTCTTTAATTACATGAACAACGAGGCCCGCGGCGCTTGTCGCTTCGGGGAGACCCGTTACAGGAACCAACCGCGCCGGCAACAATAATAACAATAGGCAACGACGACAGAGCGACGAACGTTACGAATGCGGACGGAAAAGCGGAAGTGTGGAGTTACAGCGCGGCCTCGACTCCTCAAGGTCCGAGATGGCTCTGTTGCCGAGACGTTGCCCTCGTTTGCTTTTAATCCAGATCCCCACTTGGTCGTTGCTTGGTCCATTTTGCATCCTCCTCCGATCTTCGCGGCCTGCTCTTATGCACTGTTCCTTACTTCTCGGCTTGGTGATCGAGTCGGAGAACGGGCGCCGTATTGTCTCTCCTTCTCACCCGCGCGCAGACTCTCTCTTTTTCTCTTTCTCTCTCTCTCTCGCTTCACCATGATGCCTCAGAGGTCTTCCCTCTTGGAGAACGTTCTTGGAATACAATGGACACAATAGAAGGCGAGGTCAGTCGCCGGCTACGATTGATGATCCATCGTTGGTCTCCGACAAGTGAATGATGCCTGTTATATTTTTGCGCGCGCCCGCGAGGTACTGTTGGATGTTATACGGTACCAAGATAGCGGTTTCTAAAGTGTTCGCTTTTCTAAGCTTCGTGCAGATGCAGACATCGAGTAGAAAAATATTTTCTATTTTTACTCAAAGAGTTTATTTATTTACTTTGGAATATTTTGGTTCTCTCTGTCAATCTTTCTAGAAGTAACGAGTATATTGAATGACTAGGCAAGGAACGTTCTCCCAATCCAAGGTGGAAATGTCTTTCTAATTTTGTTTACATTTCAAATATTGCGATATGCTTAGATTTTAACAAACTATTTTTTATTCAGTTGTGTGCGTGAGATCCTAAAATTATGAAATATAATGAATTTTCATCGCAGAGATAAAATATAATGCGCCAAATGTCAAATATATTGCACAATAATAATAATTGAAATATATTGATATAATTAATAAAAAAAACACTACACAACATACATTTAATACTTTTTAAAAATATGACTTCAAATTCCAATTGTGAACTTTTTTTTTTTTTTGATCACGAATAAATCTCCCATCGAAACACTTCTATTACTATTATAAACGAATCTCGTCGATCGATCCGCCCATATGCTAAAACAATCACTTCGACAAGTTATTTACAATGCGCTTTCTCATTTATCGGCATCTCTAATCAGGCACACTTACAACATCGCAAAAATCTAGCCGCTAATTCGAAACATGACTGAATACATTCGAACGAGACGAAACAATCGTGTTTTTAAACGTGTTCTTTGATCTCGCGATGGTTTAATCGCCACCGTCGGGATTATTTCTATCGCCTCGGCAACGCGAACGCTTATCAAGACGATAAAGAGGATATAGTAGAGTCGTAATTGACAGAGAGAGAATCAAGTCAATCGCCAATAGTTTTCATATATTGATCATTGATTGTCGTTCTCTCTCGGAGACTAACGTTTGAAGGCAACGACGAAAGGCAATAGAATGATAAGAAACAGACCCAGACCGCCCGTCACGCGCTAATTACAACGCGCTCGTGACAATCAGCCCGGGTGACGACACGAGCCGCATCCATCGCTTTATCACGGTCCGGCTGGCCGACTCCGGATGGATGACAGTGTCATTTTCGCGCGGATTTTACGTTTTGTCAAAATGCTACTTTCACCGTTTAAACATAGTAGAAACTGACGTTCCATGGTCATGAGTTGTGCTCTCTCTTCTGGTCGCCTCCTCAAGGCGCGGCCTTATAGTAGTTTCGGTTTTGCCTTAGAGAGATTGGGCATGCGGGAGGAACTCTCGGGTCCTGTTAGTCCTTTCGAGATCGATATCTTATCTTGTCAATTGTCATGATAGAGATCCAACCAGAATCTAACAAATAAAGTATTAAAAGAAATATGCTTTTCTCTCTTTTGAACTTCTTCGACATGTTTATAATTTCATATCTGACTATCTTTTTCTCTATTTACTATAAAAACGAATAAAATATAATATAATTCATATTGATATGTCCAATCAATAACCATAAATGTTAACCAATACCATAAATTATAATTTTTTTATTTCTTGAATTAAATTATATCAAAATTATATATGTATTTCTCATACATTTAACTATAATATATTTGAAAAGGATTTAAGATAATATTATGTTATAATAATTAAAAGTCAGTTTCATATGGGAAAAAATATACAGATTTTATTGCTACTATTATTTATTGAATAATTTTAACGTAATAATATTTTTTGACAGATGACGCAAGTAACATGCATCAATATTATCATGCTTAAAGCGAATAGAGAATCATTTATTTTACATATGATTTATTTGCGCTCTTTATTATACATATTTTTACAAATCAAATGCGCATGTAACGCAATCGTAAAGGAAATGGAATTTCTGATCGAATGGCAACATAATTAAGGACATTGTAAAGAACAAAGAAGGTTGATTTTCATGCTTCGACAAATTGTCGATTTGGCCTTCTTCGATGCAGATGAGTACAGAATCGGGTATCGGACAGACAAACGTAGAATCGATCGTTTATCGATTTTTGCGCTTTCGCGGCCCAGAAACCTCCGTCGTTTTTATTCCTCGCGTGCCCCCCTCCCCGCCTCCCACCTTCTTTCCGCCCCTACTCTTACCCCTTTCTCATTTACGATGATTCTTACTCGTCGCGCGAGTGAAATTCATCTGAACAATTTCCGTTTTACGAGCAGCTTCCGATTCTTCTGCCGGATTTTCACCGATCTAGGATTTTTTGCCCAGCCACGACCCAGAAACAGACGATTTCATTTCTCGTCTCTATCTGCGGTTACGCGTTTCCTTCAATTCCTCCAATTTTTGCAATGCATTATTGCATTCTTATCATTTCAGGAAAAAAAAAATTGACAAAATACGTTGCATCACTTTAAACAATTTTTATTTCCATTTTTAATTTTTCTTGAAGTTTGTTATCAATGTAAAATATCGCCTTTTGAAATATTTGACAGTAAATAACTCGTGATTTTATTTAACAGCTGTTCGATAATAGCAAATCGTTTTTTTTAAATTACAGAATACGAATAATCGCATAAAACAGATCTTGTCTCTTTTATGGAAATATATTTTATGGAATAATTTTATGGAATAATAGATAAGATCGTGCATTTTCGGAATTGCAGAGGAGTGCGAGATGGATTTTTCTTACCACCAATTCCGGTTAGCGGCGTGGTTAGCGTGGCCTACTCAAAACCGGAATTGGGTCGGTTTAGATATAGCTAACCGCGAAAACGACTACGATGATGATGGAAAAAAGGAAGAATGGTTCGTGCGAGTGCGGCAGACGTCTACTTTCATTGTCGGTCATACCAGAGGGAGAGTCTCGCGATGGCGAGAATGATATGGGAGGAAGTGGAAGGGGTGAAAAGGGTACTTAGATAAAATCTAGCCTAGATGTTGAAAAACTCGCGCGATAACAGAAAGTTTCAAGAAAAGCGGATAAATAATCGCGGAGAAAATGACACGAATTCGAAATTGGTATACAAATATAATTTTAACAGAATTTTTAATTATGGGAAATTATAATAAAAATAATATTATTAAAATTATTATTTTTATTAAATTGTGAATCTTCTTTTTTGCTTGACTGCCTCTCTCTGATAACGATTGCTTTTGTTTTTAGCAGGCCCTCAATAAGTGATGAATCGTATATTCTAATTCTATTTTGTATGAATTTAAAAGTTTCCCCAAAAATGTTTAAGAAGGAGGCTTAATGTTTATATAAGAAATGGATTATATAAAAATTGTCTCTTTTTCTGTAAAACAAGTTCTAAGATTTATCGCGTGTATATATAGAACATATTGAAATGACCTCGCCGTGAAACAGGGTCAGACTCTCACCGCTCGACGATAAAACTTGGCTTAGAAAGTCTTTTCACCCCTTCCGCTCATTACACTTATACTCGGCGAGTACATCCGAGGCAAGGAATGTCTTCTATCTTAATTACGCAATTTAGCAATCCATTAAACGTTTCACTTGCTTTCATTCAATCCGAATCTTTTTTTATAAAATCGTAAAATTAAAATGTGGTATATATATATATATATATATATATATATATATATATATATATCTCGGTAAAAACCTCAATTTTTCAATAAATAATTCAGAGTTATTTGCGTTTGTGAGTAGCGGTTGTTTCTTTCTACAATTTAATAAGAAAAAGTCAGAGACTTTAATTTGATTTTGTGACTGTAATAAAATTATCATTTTTTTCCCGATTATTGATAAATATAAAATTTGGAATAAAAATACAAAATATAAAATATAATAAAATGCAAATAAATAAAATAAAATAAAATAAAATAAAAATATAAAATCTGGAACAAAATTACAAATAAGAAGAACAGAAGCTAATGATAATAATAAATATTTTATCTCTTTTTCTCCTCGATTAATAATTAATTTTATGTGAAATTGTTTTCGAAAACATCTAATCTCATCGTCGCGACAATGTGCATTTGATGCACCGTGTACCATCATGAAATCTGCTGGAACTAAAGATCGCAACACTTACTTTGTCGACGACAATTAGAGTACGGACAATGATTAAGCCACACAGTTCCCACATTCACGCTTTTTAGCGTCCGCATTAAGGTAACTCTTGCCTTCGTGAGTTAAAGTCACAGTATGTCGCACTAAATCCTTCAGTCGCGGGTTCCTCGCAATGGAAACAGCTGTCTTCAATAGTCGCTCGTCATCGTCACTCCATTTGCACTGACCGTTGACTTAATCGACAAACATGCGGTTGCATAAGATCTCCAAACGTCATTTGTTCCCGCTTCATCTTTTGCTCGCCGTGCTTGTATGCGCGTGGACCGCTGAAGTATCTGAAGTCATATGCGAGAAGGTCTCCTTTAAGGAGACTTCCCTGGGGGATCGGCATTCGGGTCAGGAAATGACGACACCTGCATCAGTCACCAATGATAGTCAGAAATTAACATCGCCAATCGTCTTCGAGACTCTCCTCCAAAACGATACCAACGTCTTTAGACCCAGTATACACTTAGGCGAGATCGAGCAGCCCAAGAGTCGAAAGAATCCCTTCAACAACGTGCAACATGTGAGATTCGAGAACAGTGTTCAACTAGACACCCAGAGTGCCCTGCAAAACGCATATCAAGGTGTTTCCAGTTCGATGGACGAAGCGACGCGATCGAGTAAAATTAAGTTCCAAGACGATATTCAGGTACCGTCGAGTATCCGTCATCCCTTCAATGATCAGCAAGAGGTTACAGAGATCGTTTCGAGGTCACCGCTCGAAGAGGTCACTGTCGGACACGTGTTCCTCGATCAAGCGTTTTTCCAGAACGTCTTGAAGAAGCCACAGGACACATCGACGATCTTCGGCAAATCGATGACGGATCATCGATCGATCGGTTCTTATTTGGATCTGTCGAGATCTCCTCCGTACGTCATCAATTATTACGCCAGTCAAAATCAGAACGCTCATCAGCCGTTGCAAGAGACCACTCTCGAGATGATAAAGAAACCCGAGAGTAACGGCGTCTTGGTTGTTCGGCAGTCCACTTACACGAGGAAACGCAAGTTCCCCTATACGTTTTATCAACCAGGTGACGAGTATCACGATATACAATACGTGGAAGCGCCGCACACGACGATGGCTTATCCGCAGATGAGAAGGTGAGTTTAGGGAATTAATATTTTGAGGAATTAATAAAGCAATGTTACATTTATATCTAATGACTTCCACATAAGACTGAATTCTGAACACATATAAAACAAAAATATATCATTTGCAGTATGTCTCCTTGGAAGAAGATCATTCACCTGATCGGGACTTTCCTGCCACTGGGTCTACTGTTGGCGCTGACGCCCAAGGTTGTGCGGGTCGACAACAACACGACAACGTGAGTCGCCTCTTCTTGCGTCTATTAGCTCTATTAGCTCTATTAGCTTATATTTTTTAATCAGGGACAAATTTCGTTCCAGTCAACCCAGCATCGTCCTCTCGAAACTTCGGGTCGCCGACCTGCCAATCGAGCATAAGCAGGCAGGTCGCTCGCTCGACGAACAATCGACGACCGTCTGCGAAGATCGATCGATCTGCGAATTGATCCTGACTGGCGGCGAACCGCAGTCCAATATTTTGCAGAATATCCTGTGGAACTTGGCTACTAGGTAACTGACACACTTCAGTTTCATTTCGCTAATCGACATATTTAAAATAATATAAAACAAAAAAAGACTGTTCTTTTCTTTTATTAACAGAACTACAGATGACGTGGCAAAAAGGAGCGGTCTTCGTGAGATATTTAGCGCTGTGAGAGAGAAGGATTGTACGAGCATCGATTGTTAATGACCGTCTAGGGAGCCTGAAAAACCACTTACAGCCACACGCGCGATCAGATTCGCGCTCGTTGATTTATGGCGTTAATATTTACACGTTATGCAAATTCGTGACTTTATGCGTGAAATAGCAAGAGTACAAAAAATATTATAATTATGCCAATCACACATTATATATGTATAATTATCATAATATATATATATATATTAATTTGTCGATTACATATAATAAATAATTATTAATAGAGAGAGATATATTGCAATATATTAAAAATTGATTATACATCATTCATCTACAAAATTATTCAAGAAATTTAAAGACCTTTTTGTTTAATTATTCCACGATTTAATTCTGTGCATGAAAGGCATTCTGTAATTTAATGATGTTCAATAAAAATACGACACTGTCGATAAGTGAGGGCGATGATTTTTATATTACACGTATTATTAATGAACCATCGTATCTTTCTGCGTAAGCAAGACAACAAGACGCGAAAGTTGTCGCAAAAATAACGAAAAAGAGGATAAAAGGTGGATTTTTTTAAGAATGAAGTGCCGGGAGAGTGGGAGGTGTGTGTGTTATTCGGAAATTCGTTCCGCCTGCGTGCATCCGTGCCGACCTCGTGCCCGCAAGTGAAAGTAGTCGGTTTATAAGTAGGTCGGCGTTATTCTACGGCGAGCGAGCGCTTGAAGAATTTATGGATGCACAACGGACTTTCCGTCGACGGGCAAGCAGCTGACCAATTATCGCACACGCGCCGCGCACACGTTAACACGCGCCGACAATAATTACACGCGGTCAAACCGAGGCGATGAGGCGCACCGCAATTTTTAATTAACAAGGTGCCGGTGAAGTAAAATGGATAATTTGACGGCTAAGTGTAACGACGCTAAATGTAGCAGGCAATATGTAACGATGACTAAATGTAATATGTAATGGCTGGATGTAACATGGCATTTCTCTCTCTCATTTACTCTCTTAGTATTTATATCTCATATTTTAAAAATTATAATTTCTCCCTTTCTCTGTCTTTTTTTTAATTGATTTAGAATTTATTTTTTTTTTTTAAATAATATTATTGAAACATTTAGCGAAAAGAAATAGCAATTTAAAAAAAAGGAAATAAAAATTTTTTGCTGAAATTAACTTTAGAAATAAAAGTGAAAAATCACATTTTTCGTATAATTATATAATTATAAAGTGTAAAAATTTTACTCTGTAGGATATTTGTGCGAACCTAATTTTATTAGAAAAATATTGAAAAATATTAAAGTATTATTTTAAAACAAGATATATCAATTTTATTAAAACTTTAAATTTTTTATATAATATTAATTATTAACAATTGTAATAAATATATGAGACTATATAATACTGTATAGTATATGACATAAATATATGAACTCTATCTGACTGTTTTACTGTGAAAAGACTAATAACAAACTGATTGAAAAATCTATCATAAGAAAATATTATAGCAGAAATAGAAAACTTTACGCGAGATCATTCCTTTTCTCTCTCCACATTTAATTATTATTAAAGAATACGTATAATGGTTTTATGTGTATGTGTGTAAACATAATATAAAACTTAGTTTATTGTAAAGCGCGCGAAATTATATATATATTTAAATATTTAATTATGATTAACATAAAGGCATTATATTTGTTAAGCGCACTGTCTACATGACAACATATACTTAAAATTGTTTTACACGCACGAAAAAATTTTTATTTTTATTTCGTGCACAATCATTATTATTATTTGATCATTCATATCCTTTCAAATGTATAATCAATAATACTTGCATTATTTTGTAAATGATACGGTATCTACAGTGGCATTAAAAACGTCGATAATAAAATGAGTTATAAAGCATTGTCTTACATGTGTTCGAATGTCATCATTTGCGGCAAAAATCTGTTTAAAATATCAGCATATCAGCGAGTCGATAAAAAGATAATTGGCAATTGAGAGAAACAAGCGTAATAAAGGCGAACACCGCAGTTGGATTTCGGGTCGTTACGAATCGCCGCTTCTCCATTTTCACTTCAGGAATGCAAGAAAGCACCGACTCGCGTTGATAACCAGTCGGTCCGGTCAAATCAATTAATGACGTCCTCTCTGAATATCATGAGAATATCATACTCAGAAATCTAAACTCACCACATAATGAGATACCTTTTGTGCGCCTTGTACGCAATTACACGAGCATTTTGTGCATTCATTATAATATCATTTAAATTTATTTAATTTGCACATTAAGCAAATTTTACAGATTTATGAATTAAGAGTATATATATATATATATATATATATATATATATATATATATATGTGTGTGTGTGTATTTATTTTATTATTTATTTTATTATTTTATTATTATTTTTTATTTTTTATTTTTTATTTTATTATTTTTATTTATTTATATTATAATTTATTATATAATGTAAATACGTTATTTTACTATAGTATATTCTTTGTAATGTTTTCTATTTCCTTTTCACTCTCTCTCTCTCTCTCTCTCTCTCTCTCTCTCTCTCTCTCTTTCTCTTTACAAAGCTAAAATAAATCTTGAAATTTTTTACCAACACATACTTATATATAAAAACCATAGAGACCATTAGATGTCTCAATTTGCTCCTTGGATTTAGAAGCAGTATCATTACAAGTTTAACGACTCATTTAAATCTACATTTTATTCCGCGCGTTGATCCTGGATAATATTATTATTCATTATAACACATTTATCACTACTCTCGGCTACACCAATTCCATCGAAAAGTCGAGATCCCAAGAGCGAAACGTTTTCGTTAGTCGAAATTTGATATTTTTTGCGGACATTAAACTCTTTTTTGCCTTCGGTCAGACTCGAGAATTTCAAGGACAATTAACGAGTTTCGAGCAAGAATTGATGAGGTCTCGCTCTTCCCGAGATACTCGAAAGTCGACACGTAGTCGTATTACCCATTTCGTTACCGAAAATGAGCCACCTTTTGCGCTGATTTTTATACTTCTGTGCGAGTCGCGAGTAATGAAGCGTTGTTTCAAGCATAGTTGAGCAAGAAGATCGCTCGTAAAATGCTCGGAAGTGCGCATGTTTTCGAGAATAAATTATTTCGCGATGGCTTTGATATCTTTTATGTTCTGAGAAAATTATGCCAAAGAGCCAATAACGTCTCTGTCTAGGCACAGAATCAAGAGGTGAGGATTTTCCGCGTTCCGGAAAATAAGGGCAGGACAATAAACAGATGTGTGGAGATTTTTCTCTGCATCTGTCAACAAGTCTCCTTTTCATTGTATCACGTGCAGAAAAGAAAAAAACTTTCCCCATTTCTTCTGCATACTTTTCTAATCTCCTTATAGTTAAGATCTATTAAAAAAAAAAAAAAAAAAAAAAAAAAAAATAGAAATTTGTTCAACAGACGGAAAATATATAATATTGCTCTACTGACAGATCACACGGACATTAAAATGTCAGAACGTCTTTGACGTTAATAACGTTCGAATCTACAATTCATCCGCGAATCTCAGACAATGCGACGCGAATAGAGACGCATCTCTCTCCGGAGAAATTGCGCTGAACAATTAAATCATACAGTTGAGAATAATTGTGTCGTAGCGACAATCTCTCGGCCGTAATTATGTGACAACGATTTGTCATGCTTAATGCAAGCGCATTTCCGTTTACAAAGTATTCCGGCAGGTCAGCTAAAAGAGCTAAATATCTTATCAATAATTTTCTGATTTTATCTTTAAAGAAAAATTTAATCAATAATTAAGTGTAATCGGTAAACATAATTTAATTATATAAAAAATTTAATTAATAAAATAGTTTTAAAAAATTTGAAAATCTGAATTTTAATTTTAAACAAAGGAAAATTTTACTGATGTAAAATCTATTCGCGATTGGAATATAGCATGAAACTATATTTATTGCTTGATTCGTTAAAACTTTTCAATTCCTAATATCAAGCAATGTCAGTCCCGATTTCACTTCTGCAAAATACTGAGTACCAACAGCACATTATCTGATATTGTATTCATTTTCTGTCATATTTTCACATTCAGCTTTCACGGTTTAAATCCGCTCTGCAACATTGCTGCGGATAGAAGATAAAATATTATAATATCATAAAATTACATTATATACTATCATAAAAATCGTCGTTTATCGTCAATAATTCTCGCCTTTTCCTCGTTGCTTCAAATGCATGATCAAAATGACAATGGCTTTAAGCGTTTGATGCGCAAAGCTCTTTCAATATCGCAAGTTTCACCACGGCGGAAGTAATGCGGCTGTGAAAGCGCATATCGCGATGTATGCGGATGGCGAGCTGATTTGAATCCTGCATAAGGATCGATGAGTCTCGATTTAGAACTACTTGAGTTCTTTTCGAAAGCTGTATAACGACTGATTCGATTTTATACGCAAAGTAAAAATTCGAATTTTCGATTTTTTTAAGAACAAATTTTTCTCTCAAATTTAAAAGATTAGAGAATATCTCTCTGCCAAATATAAAAGAAAAATATTTTCTCTTTCTACTATCATTAATGTCACTTGTGATAGTCATTAGAAGTTGCTAATAATACGTGATACGTGGGCGTACGTAGGATGTCCGCGACAATGATGCGTGGATTTATCTTCGAGATGTGTCAAGGAAAACGAGTCTATTCGGAGATGCCGAACGATAATGGAAAATGTATCGAACGAGGCCTTCGTGTGCATCGCGCATTAAGGCACGTATGTAAATAATGCCAACGTGATCGTAATGCCAAATGAATTTCGCCAAATGCGAACACAGCGTGATACTTCGAGGACGCGGGAGCTAAAAGGAACATCTGTAAGATACGTTCTGACTGATGAGTTGCAGAGAGACGAATGTCCGTTATTTAATCAAATATTTTATTGTGCAGAAAATAATTAACTGACTGTAAGAGATTTTTAAAGCAGCTAGATTTCACATTCTTAACGGAATTTTATTCTCAATAAAATTAAAGAATCTAAATTTATTAAATTTATTAATTTATAAAAATTCATTAATTTTTTTATATTAATTAATTAATTAATTTTATATTAATAATTTTATATCAATAAATTTTGTTTTAAAATTATTCTAGAACATACAAATACATTTGCTTATTTTTATCAAAAAATTTTATTTTTTTTTTTATGTAAATATATTATATATAATTATTTAAAAAAGTTGTTGTTATCAGTATAAAATTGTCAGTCAAATATTACTTTGAAATAATAAATTATAAACGTCGCATGTATCAAAATCCAAAATAAAGGAATACAAATACAAATTACGGAAATCTTGCAAGTTTTTAAATGACTAAACTTCTAAAATAAGAACTTGTTACTAATTAATAAGTTTTGCTGTAAAATAATTTATAAGGTACATTAAATTTTGTAGACAGCTATTTTCAAATAATGTCTCATAATTTTCCCAAATTTTATAAAGTTTACACACAAAAATTAAAAAATTATACAAGAAATCCATCAACAATTTTTATTATAAATTTCTTGTTATATAAAAAAATTTTTATTTATTATATATCTCTAGATTTTAATATATATATAAAAATTTTATTATTATTTCTCTCCCTCTATTATTTAAAATAAATTCTTTTATATTTACATATTATATACAAATACAATTTTTATCGATATTGTTATTATTATGGCATAATACTATATATCATTTTTATTTATTTAAAAAATTAATTAAAAATTAATTTAAAAATTTAATTAATTAAATTAATTAATTTAATTAAATTAATTAAAAATTAATTTAAAAATAATTAAATTAAACTTGTATAAAAAAAATCATGTATAAATAGACAAACGTATTTAAATACAATTCATTTTGTTCATAATATTAGATTATTATCTGTTACGCGTACGGAGCTGTTAATAATAGTTTTATAAACATACAAAGAGCTCTTGTAATCCGTGAAACAGAATTTTAAAGGAGTTAATTAGCGGCGCCGGTAGCCGACGCGAAGAAAGTGGTACGTCCATCAATTGACGAGTCGTCGGACGAGAACGAATTTAAACGGAGCCGTTTTGCTTTTCAAAAAGGATTCAATTAACTCTCATACTTTTAAATATTTGCATTAGATCGTCATAAGAGACGTGCTAAAAGCAGGATGTTGACCCTTCTGCGAAGAGAAACTCGTTACGCGATTCGTACACGCCCGAGACTTCTCTCTCCTCGTAATTAGATGAATGTCCCACCTGCCGAGAGATACTAAAACAATGACAAGTAAATATATAAATCATGCCTTGACAGTCTGACAAAAGCTATCGTAATCCTTATAGTAATCCTTATTTAATAAACATGTTTATATCCGTCCATGTAAATTACATTCTTTAGAAAAACATTAATTGTAAGAGCAAAAAATTGAAGAGAATTTTAGTATCGTTACATGAAGCGATAATATTGATGTATATATATTTGACAGCAGTAAAACTTATTAATTAGTAACAAATTTTAGAAGTTAGTCATTTAAAAACTCGCAAGATCTGAGTAATTTGTATTCTTTATTTTGGATTTTGATACATGCAACGTTTATAATTTATTATTTCAAAGTAATATTTGACTGACAATTTTATACTGATAACAACTTTTTTAAATAAATATATATAATATATTTACATTAAAAAAAATAAAATTTTTGGATAAAAATAAGCAAATGTATTTGTATGTTCTAGAATAATTTTCAAACAAATATTATTGATATAAAATTATTAATATAAAATTAATTAATTAATTAATATAAAAAATTAATAAATTTTTATAAATTAATAAATTTAATAAATTCAGATTTTTTAATTTTATTGAGATTAAAATTCCATTAAGAATGTGAATATTACTAATCACTAATCAATTGTAATTAAAAAAAAAAAATGAAATTCAAGATTGACGGCGATACAATCGATATACGCGATTTATTCGACCGCGATAAATGAAGCTGCGATAATACGCCGTATTAGTCACGTATTGCATTCAAGAGAACTGCAATTTCTCCTCGCGTTTACGTGTTACTACGGGCCACACTTACCTACTGATCCATATTACTCGCGGCAGTATTCACAAGCTGACATGAGAAATTAAAAGGTCCCGAATCTTTCGAAGAATTTGTTAAATTCTGACGTATTTCTCTATTAATGTCAAATATCAAGAAATGTTATTCTAAAGAGTTAGTTGGAAAAAGGGGCTTGTTTTCCCACGCAAGATAAACCCCTTGCAAATTCTTCTTAATCGAACGTTAGTATTATTTATTAAAAGTATGTAATACTACTTTGTATGTAATACTACTTTGTGTCATGAACCATCATAATTAAGTATGAAAAATATTTATTTGATTTGAGATACTTTGCTGTCTTCAGTCGTCGTTATTTGTTATTAAAAAATAAAAATTGATGCTTTCATATATTCGCATATTTATCCTTATTTATTTATTTGCATTTCTAAATTTCTTAATTCTATATTCAATAATTATTCAGGTGGAACAGGAAATATTTATTTATTCTGAGAGATACTTGCCACTTCGCTGCTTGCCTAGAATCCTCAAAAAGTGAAAGTTATTTCTTTTTTTCTTAATATTTGCATTTTTAGATTTCTGGATTTTACGAAAATTATTTTGAACAACTGTGTATATATATCTTAGATATTTTTCAAAATATTTCTACAATATATATATATATATATATATATATATATATATATATATATAATAATTGTAAATGATAATTTGGATTTTTAACAATTTTTCTATCACATATGTGTCTCGCTCTGCTCTCATCAGAAAGCTTTAATCCAAAAAAAATTTTCGATAACGAAAACAATAACGTTATATTTATTTTGTGGATAAGGATAATAGATAAAGAAATAGATAAGAAGAATATTTCGATCTCATACACGTGCGCAAAAATCTTTTAAGAACTACGATTATGGGACGGATTATCGATTTAAAGCGAAAGAGACCAAAGAGATTTCATCGAAGAGGAAATACGTAGTACCTTGCGGGCAGAATAGGAACGTTACGCACAGGTGTGCATCGGCGTCATTTAACCGATCGACTTTCACTGGCGGGTCTCTGAACTCGCCGCGGCCTCTCACGAAGAAATAACGCCTCTTCCGGTTCGTTTCGAACCGGCCCCGTCGTTCGTGAACTTGAAAATTAAACCGGCTGCGAAGTTTCGCGCGTCTCCGGAATTTCGCGATAAGAATCTGCATGTGCGATAATTAAGACTCACTTTACAGATATATCGCATGCGAACAATGGGACTTAGAAACGGAATAAATGTATATTGTTCTGCGGCTTTTCTAATGAATCATTTTAAATGTAGCGGAAAACAACAATCATGTTTTACGTGAGATTTAATCCGTACACGAAAAGAAAATGATTATTCTTTTGAAATAAATTTTAATAAAAATAATTTTTTTAAGATAATCCAACGCACAAGAAAAAAACACACAATAAAAATATAATTGTAAATAACATTTATTTTATATTAAAAACTGTGTGTTGGATAAAAGATTAGATTAAAAGTCAACAGGGAAAGCGAGATAATCGATCGATGCTCTTATTAAGAAAATTGCTGTAAAATGTTCATCTATTTTTTTGTTTCTATTCTGTTTAAGGAGAAACTGGATGGGTTAGCTATATTAAACGTTAATAAATCTAATATATTTCAAAATTCATAAATATGACATTGCGCTTTAATTAATCTTTCAAAATATAAAATTAATAATTAATTTATGAGTTAAAATAAAAATTTGCCATGTAGAATATAATTAATCTCAAAATATTAGCTTATATCAAGCTAATTTTTTTTATAGTAAATGCACCATGAAAATTTTATAATGATTGTACCCAAAAGTTTATGAAAATAAAAATTTTAATTTTACGGGACCAATATCTCTTTACTTTAACTCACAAAATAATTATTAATTTTATATTTTAAAAGGCTAAAAATTGCTTTTTGCATATCGTCATATTCATGAATATTGAAATATATTAGATTTATTAATTTTTTATATAGCTGATCCATCTAATAACTCCTCGTCTAATAATTCCTCCTTAAATCAAGATTGTAATTAAACTTATATCTCTGACAAAATTCATTATGAATCAATTTATAAGAACTTCACTGATAACATTGCTGATTACGTGCGGTCATTGTGTACAATTCGCGTATATATATATTTTAAGAATTAAACGAAAGTGTTTTGGAATTCTATAAACAAAACTCTTGCACGTGGAAACCGGTAATTAAAATCCCAAGAATTGTAAATTAAAAATTAAATTAAATTAAATTAAAGCTGTTGAAAGAATTACAAGATGAAAATCTGAAAACGTAAAAATTTATAATTTCAAAATTTCTATTGAAGAATTTATGAAAATTTATAGATTATGAATTCAAGGATACCGTTATAAAAAGATTTGTATTTTAAAATCTCATATTTTAAAATCTGGTTGGGAACAACTTGACAAGTTCAAGAGCACGAAATGAAAGCGGTGCAAAGTTGAGAAATGAAGCGCGAAATATATGAGTACCGAGAAAGTATTCAGAGGAGAAGAAACATTGGAGATAAAGATGTAATGACGCGGCCCAAACGTCGTCCCGAATGTATAAATTCCTTTTGCAACGGCCGAGTAATTGGAACAAACGGAAGTATCGCATTATAATTCTTACAAATTAAATTCGTCGCCGTATAAATAAAAGTTGCATTTATTTGCAAAGTATAACGTGTGAGTGAATCTTTATTTTTATTTCTCGGATCACACAGTGATATTATTGCATCTCTTTCATTCTCTATCTATTCGATTACGAAAACATTTTTACTATTTTATATATATATGTACATATAGCGTCCTTTTAAAAAAATTATTTACGTCACATAATAAATTTTCTTGTTGACAAATAGTGTATTTGACATTTAAACTGAGAAGCATAAAATCCACATAAATACTGCAAATTAAAAATAGCACTCTCTCCTTTTTCCATATTTTTAGAATACAATAAAAGTCTCTCAAGAAATTAAATCTAAGTTCCTAAAAAAAAGCTTTCTAAAAAGAAAAAAATTTTTTTCACTTTTTTTTCATTTTTATTGGTCACAGCATAATTTTCTTTTTTATTAATATTTGTCATACTTAAATTATACATATATATAAATTTTTATAATATATATTATATAAAAAATTATAATATTATAATATATATTATATAAAAAATTAGTCACGTGCAATTGTTTCCTCTTTAAATAGGTTGCAGGAAATGGGAAGAGGAGAGAGAAAGAGGCAATTAATTCCGAAGGGATGAAACCTAATTTATATTAATTAATATTCGTTATAAATAATTATTGTCATTGCTTCCCCGTTTCCTTTTGATCTCAGGATTATTTAACAATCGGAAAAGGACTTGCTCTCGCGGAAGGGTTTAAGCGAAGACTTGTCTCGTGCCACTACGACGGAAGAAGGCGAAGACGGGCGCGAGAAGTAGGTCGGAGAGAAGCCTCGCTCCTACGTTGGTCGGTCGCTGGTTGAGCGAGTCTCAGTCAGTCTCGCGAGGATATCCCGGGAGTTAACAGGTGTTTGTACGAGCAGGCCCTCCGCGGAGAGACTTCTTTCTTTTTCTCATCCTTATCTTCGCTTTCGCTTCGTCTTTGATAGAACGACAGAAGAGATCCGCACGTCTGTCAATTCGTCGGCGAGACGATACCGGTGATTTTCGCGGAACATGCGGTCCTGAGGAAAACTCCTCGTGCCTCTTCCTTCGTGCACCGCCTTATATATTTTCTTTTTATTTCTCTCTGAGATCGCTAAAAGGAGACCCAGGAAATATGACGACGATGAAGAGATATCAGGTAATTTTTATTTTATGTATCATTAAATGTCTAAAAATAAAAGACTCAGAATGACGTGATTTCTGTAGAAAGTTCGATATTCAAAAATTCGAATCCCGTTTTGATTAATTAATTAGCAAGAAGTCATGTGACAAGAGCAAATCTTTTCATTAAATTTGTATTTTTTTATTATTTTATTTGTTGATAGGTTCTGTCAATTATTCTGATAATTATTTCTTCTGTTAATTATTTTTTGAAAAATAAATTAATGCATGATTCTTAATTATTAAATATTCAGACATTATCATAATTAATGGATATAATTGAATGTGATAATGAAATAATAAAAATATATATAATATATAATATATATATATATATATTAAGTCTATATCGTGCTTATATAAAAAAAACTTTTTTTAAATTTTCATTGTAACGATAAATTTTTGTTTAACAGGTCAGATTGCAAATAAATAATAGTATTATTTATCTATTTTTAAAAAATTTTATGGTTGTATATAATCATGTAGAAGATTTTCTTGTAACTACATTTGAAGAAATGACAGATATATTGTGTGTTGTAAACTATTTTCCAAATATATCAGTAATCAAAAAGAAATTAAGGGATTGTAACTTAGCATTATAATGAGGCGACAAAGGAAAGCGGTGAGCGAAAAAAATATAGGAAAGCATTCTGGCAGGTATTTCGATAGGTATGGGAGAAGAAAGGTGAAAAATGATCAAATTTTTTGGTAGAGGAACCGCTGTAGCTCAATGCATTTACAGATATGCAGGATAAATGCGTATAGAGAACGGCAATAGTATAGATACACACATACACGAATATGTTGATATA
>JBCEZX010000048.1:3750672-3775842 GCA_039654345.1 Cataglyphis cursor
TATATATATACTTCAGCCGTTTCTCGTTAACGAGAACTTTATTAACGGTTATTGAAAAAGCGATGCTCTTCAAATGTCAATATAATCTTCACGGATAGTCTTCACAGAAAACGATTGAAGGTTGTAAATCGCAAATCGAATCAGCAAATACAATGATTTTACGCGTGATTTGCCGATTGCTGAAAGATTATTTTCTCTATGTCAATTTAATAATATCTATGTATACTTGAAGATATTTCTTTACAAATATTTCGTTATACTTCTGTCACTTACTTTCAATCGCACGCCGTCTGAGATTTTATAATTCACGCAATGAGTCAGCTGCGAATTTAATTCGGCGCGCGATCACGCGACGACAGGTGCGCGTAATTTTCAATCAGCGGTAATCCGTCACGTTTTATAATAGAAAGTAACCCACGGCTCGCGCGATTACTACACTGCTATTTTCTAATCCCGGGAAAGAATGCTGGCAATCTCTCTCCGCGAGCTATTAAATTTCTCTCATCGCGCGGCTATTGCCGTTTCGATGACACAGTCAACCGATTATCGACTCGAGTATTACGAATATCGACATTTTTTGCCCCCTCATAGAGGAATTTTTTTAAATTTAATTAATTTTTTTTAATTGCTATTTTTTCAAACGTCGGGCAAAATTTTTTTAAATAAACAAAATATCATTAAAAGATGGTTGGTATTGAATTTGATGAGAATCGGTAAAAAGATTCATTTTTTATAAAATTTTGACTTTTTTGAAAAATATTTGTACACGCTCTAATGTTTGCAAATTTTTAGATATCGGGCTAAACATTTTTATATAAATAAAATATCATTAAAAAATGGTTGGTATTGAATTTAATGAGGATCGGTGAAAGGGTTCATTTTTTTATAAAATTTTGAATTTTTTGAGAAATATTTGTACGCGCTGTAGTTTTCGCAAATTTTTAGATATCTTAAAGAAGCCAAAATTGAAAAACCCGCTTGCTTTAAGAAGCTTAAGTATTATAAACAAAATAAAATGATAAGGAAGCAATTGCAATATGCAAATGCAATGTGTTTCTAATTGGCACAATTTTCATCTTTTTTTCTTTTTGCAACAGTTCAAAAGGACTTTTAATGACTTCGTAATTGCTAGAATGTTACGTCACGCGTACGCTGCAAATGCAAACGACAAACGCGATTTGCAAACAAACCGAATCTTTAGAAACTCGTAAGGTCGGCTTTCGAAAATCTTTTCTTAAACTCATTTCACATTCTGGTCGTCTCGTACTTCAATCGTCGAGGCGCAATCGAACATGTACGCAACATGTCGATGAATGTTCGAGTGGGAATTATCATTGACGCGTATTATTTTCCGATGAAACGTATTATCACGTCATCTTTGTGATCGAAAATTAGCAAACAATCAAAGTTGGTAATAAATTCGAGAAGATTTTGCATAATAATAAAACTTTGCATAAATATTAAGTAACATTTCTTAATTATTTATTTTTATCGCTATTAATTTGAGAAAAGAAAATTTGAAATGAAAAATTTACTGTAATTCTTAAGAATTATTGATTTAAAATAACAATTTAAAATATTGATTTAATAGATAAAATATTGATTTAAAATAATATAATAATTGATCAAAAGTAAATAAATTAAATGACAAAATTGCTAAACATATATTTTTACAGAAACACAAAAATCCGAGAAACGTATATTATATTGCACGATTTTATTTTATTTTTCAGATTACCTCTCTCCTGCTTTTCTTCGTCTTGACGCTCGGCACGTGCAATGTCGAGCTACCTAAGCCGAGCTACACCAGGACGATGTTGAAAGTTTCTCGAAGTCTCCCGGGCGAGACGGAAGAGCTGAAAGTGCGAACGAGCGAGGGCAATGTAGCCACTTTAATCGTTAAGCGACGAGACAAATCGTCGGTTACCTTCGACGATTCGAAGCTCACATCAAAACCTGTTCAGGCAGAATCGAACGTCACCACGGAGAATAAAAGCGATTCGAATGTGCGGAATGAATCGAAACTTGCCGACGACACTAACAGCGAAACTAGAAAAAAAAACGATGTGCGAAGGCTCGAGGAAGCTCAAGTAGCGCAAATCAAAGCGACGTTCTCCGAATTGTCGGGATCGAAGGACGAGAAATCGAATGTCAACCGAACCGATGATGCGAAATCGATATCCGAAAAAAATCATCCAGTCAGTGGCAGCGTAATCGATTACGGGACCTGGACACCTCTAGACGCGGATGGGAGAGCGCTGAAGCAGATGGAGTCGGAAGAAGAAGAGGAGTATCGAAATTGGAAACCTTTGGGGACGAATCTGAAGACTACGATCGAGGAGAGGACGAATTATGATGAAGGTAGAATCGGCGATATTCTGTTCGCTAGAAATCCGCAAGATAGAATTCAGAGAAATGTCGATTTACGAGACGGAAGCGATAAGAACCAACGATCTGTCTACACGTACGTGCCTCGTCAGTCCACGAGGACGAATATCGGGGCGAATCTGTCAAAAAATCGAGACGGTAAAACCGTTCCCGCAGAGGTGATTGTCCGATCAGAAATCAACGTGAAGACCACACCCAAAAGAACGCCCATGTCGCTGGACGTGGACGGTACACCGGTGATTCATGGTACGAGAGTACCCGACGAACCCATAGATAAGGTACAAATTTGGCGAAACGCTCGAGTTATTAACAACAGGTTGATAAACGTTGAAGGGAACACCGCGGGAGTCACCATGGCACCTTCAATTGAACCTTATTCTGGCGATAATATCGAGAAGAAGCAGAAGTTCGACAAATTCTTCAAAGATATCAATCGAAAGTAAGCCAGACTCAAATTGTTTAAATATTAAAGAAAAGCTTGCAAAATATTATTTATAATAATTTAATAACACTTGCTCAGAAATAAAGATATGAGGCGCGTTTTTTAAGTAAGATTTTGAAATTACCGCCGATTGAAACTTAGAGGCGGGATGTTTAAAAATTATTTTGATTCTGATATCTTTTCTCTAATGAATAATTTTATTAATTACGTAAATCCATTCTGATAAATTATATATCGTGCAAATTATCCAATCTCGCAACGTTATCAAAATCATTATTCAAATTTAACAATATTTGGACCGCTTTCTTTGATCTTCCGTTTTATTTGCCGTTAGATACGGTCGCGATTACGAGGAGGAGGGCCGTAACATGTACTTCGAGTGGGATCCGAGGAATTACAAGAGCGAAGCTTTGAAAGCCGAAGTGTACGAGCCCCGTAACGATCATTACCGTGCGAGCGTTCACAAAAGGATGCTGCATCCGGATAGCGTCGCGAATTATCCGATCTCTCAACGTTACACCCCCGACAGCCAGACCATCGCTCCCGTAGCCCTGAAATCCGGCGCCCGAGCGCCTGTCCTCCAGTACGCTCATCCCGAGCTGGGTGTGCAGCCCGCCAAGATCCTGAAGAACGAGAAACGCCGCCCCGACAATTTCCCCGAGAATCAACACTCTTTTACCGAACAGCGTCACAAGAAGAAATACGTGCTGAATGACAAGAGTATCGTCGATAGTTACACGACGAAGAATTACTATCCGAATCAGCATTTCTACGGCCTGAAGCGACCGAGCGAGCCGCCGTTTTGGGTAAAGATCTCCGAGAATCTGAAGAATCAGATCTCCACCGGGGTCGAGAGAGTCTCGCAGTTCACTAGACCGGTGATCGATCCTCTGGTGGAAGCCACTCATAAGATCTCACAGAACCTCGGTCTCTCCAGGGGCAAGGAGGCTCAGGACAAAATCGACACGATAGCTTCGGGCACCAGTATCCTGATACCGGCCTTAGGTCTCGTCGCGTCCGGCGCTGCGCTTGGAATAGGTGCCGTAGCGGTCGGTCGCTATCTCGACGTCGATGTCTTGAAACGATCAAACGCGGACGACGATCTTGAGCTCGAGCACAAGCGGGCCTTGGAAGCTGGAGCGTACTTGAGAGCGATCGAGGACGAGAGTTCGAGATCGAACGAAGCGACTCCTTCGCAGACCATGTACGTTTTACAAAACGTCGCTCGAGATGACAAAGCGGGAGATGAGAATACGACTTCGGTGGAGAACGACGGAGTCTTTTTGATTCTGGAAGACGAAGATAAGCGAAATGCCGAGAGGATTGAAAATCGGGAGAGCAGACAGATGGTGGACGAGGTCGATTATGTTGAGACTAACGGACGAAGAAGAAAGAGAAGCCCCGACTATCTGGATATATTTAAGACGGACGTTGACATGAAAAACCTAGTGCGCAGCAAACGCTTTCAGAGAAAGGGTGCCGATTCCATCAGCGAAATCGTCGAGATCGATCTGCCTGCTGACGCAGTAAGTCGTACCGACATGATCGAACTCATGATTCCGAAGAAGAAATATTCGAATGAAAATACCATGGAATGGAAATACATGATTGTTGATAAAGACAGCACGAGGATGGACAATCTTAAAGCGGACATATCGGATCAAGACGCGTTGGAGAACAACGCGAAAGTTGTTGGAGATGCCATCGATAATTTACAGGACATAGTTTCGACGAAAGGAGATATGCAAGATCGAAGAGATCATACCGATAGTATTTCCCTCTGGAAAGTCCTTTTGTTGAATGACAAATCGCAAATTGCCGAGAGTAATCTCGAGAAGGAAACGATAAGAAAGGTCGGAAAGATCGATGCAGACTTCTCAAAAGAGGACAACGGAAGGCGAAAGCGCAGCGTTGACAGCAATCAGGAACTCCTGGATGCGTTGCAGAATCTGGAGAATGCGGAAATAGCCGAAATTGCTCACATACAAGGCGATTGGACGAATACGCCCTGTGCAAAGAGAATATTTTGCGACACGATGATTCAAAGAGGATCCGACGCCTCGGTGCTCATGGAGAAGAAGATGGCAGCGTTATTAAGATTGTAAGTATTAAGCGTTTGTAAGTATTTTTGACTCTTGTATTCATTCTGTCTGTAGAAAAGAAAATATTTTTACAATAAATATTTTCTCTTTGAATAATAAGCTAGAGAAGATTTTAAAATAATTATTATAATTATAAATAGATATGATTATTTAATAAATTATTTAAAATTGAGAAAAATATTGTACGATCTGCATGATAAAAAAAATTGATATTATCATAAAATGTTTTCTTTACATTTTTATATATACATATATAATACATACATATATACTCTTATATTAATTATTCCCTATTCTTTAATTTGCTTATTTATTTATTTTATTATTTTGATATTAAATTATTGTCAAATTATATTTTTTCACATTTATAATTTCTCCATTTTTTACATTACTTTATTTTTAATAATATAATATAATAATATACAATTATATATTTTTAATAATATAATATAATAATATTTAATAATATAATTTAATAATATAATAATATAATTTAATATAATTTTATATTATTATATATAATTTTTTTTTAAATAAGTATTATTTAACTTATATTTAAAAAAATGTTAAGTGATTGATAATTACAAACTATATTTTATTCAATTATTAAAAATAATACCTTATTAAAATTCTATTTAATTATGTATAATAATAGTTTATTGCTTTATAAAATAACTATATAATTAGTATAAATGTTTTTTTTATTGATGTTGCAATCTAACGATTTTTGCTGGAACAAATCTGATGTAAAACGAGCAATTACTCGTTTCGTCGTAGTTCTTACTATTTTTAACAACGTCTACACAAAATCGCGATTTAACTATCGCGACTCGAACTATCGAGACTTCAACGAGCACCGATAACAGCCGGTCGAACGGAACTAAAGAGTCGTGTATAACTTTCTTTCAGCTTTCGCCGACAACGTCCTACTGACTGATTCGACTTTTACCTCTTAGCACAGTTTCACTGTATGCACATACTGCGCCCTGTCATTGACATCACACCGACCACGCGCGATAGAAAAGAACCCTCGAGAATAGAAGAAAAATAGAAAAAAAAAATACAAACGCGTTATCGAAAAGGAAAAGAAAAATAAAAAAGATGACAGAAAAAACTGATGTGCCTGACCATGTCCGAATGTAATTCATTCAATTGAACATTCGCTTTCCAATTCTCTCCAATCATGTACCATTCGATTAAATTGCTTTCTGATGCAATTTGTTAATGGTTATATTTACGTCATTTTATATAATTCATTTTATATAAAATGTACTCTTGCATATTTAAATAATTTCAGTATAATTAAAACTTTTTTTTCTTTCTAGGATTTATTTCTAAGTCTTTTTTCTTTAAGTGGCAAATATTTTTATTATATTTCAAATAATTTCTTTGAAAAATATTGTCCTGATAAGTATATATATATATATATATATATATAATATAGATAAGTATATATTACTTAAGACAAATGCAAAGCAAGATGAGAGAAATTAAGCTCGCACGACGATGTGTTTCTTATGCAAATAAATTGATAATGACAAATGTATGACATTTAACAAGCCGTTTCCTACGTCGACAACCACACGAGACTCCATTATTCAATTCGATTCATTGCAAACACATGCATCCGTAAACCGACGAGAGAGCAACGTTATATCATGTACCATGTTGTAAGTGCACGCTCTTTCCGAGCCAGCATTTCTCGCGTACGTGACAGGAATTTGTGGGACAAACAGTTCTCAAAAATAGCAGGAATTCCGATATGTTCTCTTTTATCAGATTTCTGTTCACAATTACATATATACTTATTCGTAAGATTTTAAGACTTTTTCGAAAAATCTTCCTTCCGGATTTCGTACGATTAACGAAATAATTTTGAAATTTTCAGAGTCGATTATTGGATTTATTTTAGAATTAATTTGTTTACAGCGTACTTTTGAATCACCTTGTATTTCGAATTAGTAGGAAAGCGAGTTAATTGGAGCGAGCGATCGTTAATGGGACATGATGAAAAATGTCGATTAAGGAATTCGCGATCTAGTGCACATTTAATTAATGATTAGCCGCGCGCAGTGTCGATCATTTGTCGAAGTGTGTCTCCAACTTTCTAACGATCCTATCGCTATTCTGTATCTAATCGTTTGCGCTTGCTTGCAGAATTCAGCCTGGAGCAGCTGTTCAAGTGTCCAGTCACTTCGAGGAGGTCATGAATGCTGTCAGGAGGCACGATTGTTCCATCTTTTTGTGTCCGCAGGCGAGACCCGGCAACGTCTTTCTTTAGAGATTACAATACTTTTTAATCACACACTCCTAAAACAATTGTATCGTAAAAATATCAACTCAAAATTTATTGAGAAAACGAGACGGGAAACGCGACAAAATATTTTATATAATTATTGACAATTCTTCGAATTTTTTAGCTGCGTTTGAAGATCAAAAACGAACAAGAGAGTGTCTTTTACACGCAATTAATTTAAATATAATTGTTTAAATTGTTTAATTGTTTAAAATTGCCGGCATTTTAAAATGCCGACAATAAGTAATGCGTTCTCTCTAGGTTCGCCGGGTAAATTCGCAAAAGAATTGTCACTTATAGAGAATATTTTCCGAATAGCAAAGTTGTTGCGATTAAGCTTATTATTTTCGGAAAATAAATATTTAATTGAATTAATTTTCACGTCCGCAACGATTTTGCGAACGATTTTTAATTAGCACGTTTTCGATAAACACATCGAATTGGCACAGAGCCAACTGTACATACTTGCCATCGAGGCGACTTTATTTAAAATGCACACATACTTATAATTTAGATGATTAAGCATAGAATTTAGGGAAAACAAAATGGAAGATCGACGGATAATAAGTCGCAACTTCCAAATGTTTATCACATCATAATCGCCCTTTGATAAACATTTTCGCCTATCATTTCATTTTCTCTCACGTTTCGAATTCCGTCCAAATAAATTATTTTTTAACGAGATGTAATTTAATTCGACGCGCCGACGATCACAGAAGTGAATAAAATATTACACGCGAATCTTAATGATTCGAAGATAGAGTCATCACCGATCCGCGCGTCGAGCATGAAAATATATTTATTTCTGTACTTTTCTATACGCGTACGACATCGTGTCTACAAGAGTCGAATAAATAAACGATATTTTTTACTACACCATGTGTATTCCTTGAGCCTAGTCTTACTCTTGCTTCAGTGACATTTCTTCGTAGATTTTCAGCTGAGATGTTGGGAATAAAAAATTGATCGATATTAGTATGTTACTCTCGTCGAACACAAGCAGCTTGGCACATGTTATATTCACATTTGATTTAGCGCATGGTAATTACACGCTACTTCTGCTACTATCGATTGTAATCTGAAAAAGTTTAAAGAGATATTCGTAGATGGTAGCGATTAAATCCTATTTATATGTACTGAGCAAGCGCAAAATCACGGCAGTGGTACAATCGCGAAGAGCGAGTCAGTACAACTTTAATTTTCGCCCCGTGAATATCCAATGAATGTCAATAAAGGTAGAATATCTTTCCGAAAAATAGCTAAAAAGTTCGCATATTTTCTACTAAAAATATTATCGTTTTACGTAAAATAATTACGTAATAATAAGTAACAATAAGTAGAGTATAAAATCACATGTTTTTAGTAATGTGTGTGTATATGTGTGTGCAGTATATTTAAACATTCATAAAAAAAAATTCCGATAAAGATTAATTATCATTAAACTATCCACGCGTGTTTATGAAAAGTGTAAAAATTTCAAATTAATTTGCTTTATTTTGTTTTTTACCTACATCGAGAGACACGTGTTGTATTTCATTTTTTTAATTTTATATTGTTGCTGATTAAATTTGGAATATTTAATTTTTATTTTATATGTGTGCTCATATATTTTGTTAATATAAAAAAACATTTTCTTTCGACTAAAGTGATTGTGTCCGGTTTGTTACTAAACATATTCTTCATTAAACGTTTATTAACTAACAAAGATGTGGGAGCATATAATAATAATACTATAATTAAAGATTATTTCTTAAATAAAGGAAACATTGCGCTTTTACAATTAGTAATTTGTTCCAAACGCTCGAGAGAATTATGGTAGTCGTCTATAAATCACTTCCAAGACTTCATGTTCCATGGAAAGTTTGTCAGAGTTGATATTAAACTTTGTACGTTTGCAAAAAATGTTTGCTTCCGAAGCGTAGACTGAACGTGTTCTTCAGTCGCAAAGTTGCCTAGTGCATAAATCAAATGACAGAGTTGTGCACGATTCTTTGTTTCCTCTCGTATAAAAAAAGTTGTAGAAAAGTTTAACTTCTAGAAAATATAAAGCAAAATTGAAACACCGATTTTACATCAGGATGATAATGCAAAATTTTGCAGAAATATATGCCTCTCGCGAAGAAAGATTTACCCTTTAAACGAAGAGAACATTAGACACAAACTGTATATGTGTAAAAAAAGTGTATTCTAAAGCAAAAATAAATTATTGTTAAACGTATAAAATCTTATTTTAACAAAATAGTATTATATTTTTCTTTTAATTCATTTTTTTATCTATATTGTTATTTATTGCCGAATATAAGCCTAACATTAATTGTCATTCTGTGTGTTATAGTGTTTTACAGTGAAGTGAGTACATAAAAATATAAGAAAAGTTTACTGTCACTCTTACGACTTCATGAAACGAATAAAGAAGTATCAAGCATATCATAAATTCATTAATAAATTATTAATACATATATAAGAAAAGAAAATGTTTGAAAATGACATTTCAGAAGAAAGAAGATTTTATCCGAATTAAGTGAAGTATTATTTATAAAATTTGAATTTCTTAGATTTGAGTTACGCGTTTACCTTGAGCCGTCAATGTTTGCGGCTGTTAGGTGTATGGCCCGATCCTCAAGTCTCTTTGAATATTTTTCGACCGAATATAAGATTCGTGATCGTTTCCTGTATTTTGAGTCTCTACGTCATCGTGCCGCAATTGACGAATATGATTCGTGCTTGGGGTAACGTGGGTCGGATGGTGGAGTACGGAGCCTCCGCCAACTATAGCTTGATGGCATTGTGCAAATTAATTACTACTTGGTATCATGGTGAAAGTAAGTTATTGTTTTGCGACGATATGTGGATTAATCATTATCAGTAATACAAATGTCGGGGATGCGTACTTCTTCAAGTCTAAGACTATTATTGTACAAAACAGTGATTTTTATATAAATTTATTGTACGATTTGCTGTGACAATTTCTATTTGTACTAATATACGTCATGTTTAATTCGATGAAAGCGCTTCGCACACTGATGACGTCGGTCGTGACCGATTGGAGATCTTCGGGGAATACTTGGAAACGTGATACAATGTTGAACATTGCGAGACGCGGCAGAAGTTTATCTTTTAAATGTTGCGTGGCTGCGACATGCACAGTAACGTTTTACGTATTTTTTAATCTCATCAAGTTCTATCGAAACATGCATCTGCCGCAACGTAGTCTCGTTTATCATTTCTCATATCCATACAACATTCAGAAGAGCCCAAATTATGAAATCACTTTTTTCATTCAACTTTCTGGCGGCATATATTCGGCCCTTATCAATTGTACAGTCGATTGCTTCATCTCGATACTTTTGCTGCACGTATGTGCACAGCTGATAAACCTACGAACGACACTTAACAATCTCGTTGGCAAATTAGCCAATAGATCTATATCGTCCTCGAAATTTAAGGAAGGTCTAACTGCGATTATCATACGACACCAACATCTTATCAGGTACAATCAAGGACTTCTAACAATCATTAAATGATGAATTTAAATATTTTATAATCAAGCTATTTATTATTGTCATAAGCAGTTATGAAAGTAGCTTATTTATAAAATATTTAAATATAATATATAATATAAAATATTTAATATAATATAAATTTCAGTATTTTTGCATTTTTTTTTTATGTACAAGAAGAAGCATAAAATTATGTAATATTCTACAAACAAATATCTTTTTGGTGAAAACTTTTTTAAGGATACTTATATATATATATATACGTTTTTATGAAAATTTGATTATTAAATTTAAAATTTGGCTATTAAATTTAAGAATATAAAAGATCAAAAAATTAAATCCTATTTAAAATTATAATTAAATTATAGTGTAAGATTCGTATAATTAATATGTGTATATTAAAATTTTAATATAAAAAATCGACAATGTATAATAAATGAAATATTTTTTAAGATTTGCCAAGACAGTCGACGATTGTTATAGCGCAGTGTTATTTATACATATGGTAGCTGCTACTTTTCAACTATGTTTCGAAACTTTTCAATTTTACACAGTAAGTTACATGACTTATATAAAAATACATTTTATATTTATTCTACTCGCATATCTTGTAATGAAAAGATTGAAAAAAAAAAATTATGTATAAAGTTATAATCTTTTCACATAAATTTTCACATAAAGTTATAATCTTTTCACATAATTGCCACACATTTAACATTTAAATATTGTGACAATTATTCTATTATGTGCACTTAAACTGAAAAATGCATATTATTTTCAGATAATAACAGACAAATTGGATATATCCATTATCAAAATGGCTTTCCTTACATTTTATATCACTAGTGTGCTGACGCACTTGTATATTTATTGTTATTCGGCTGAAAGACTTTTAACAGAGGTAAGTCAGTTATTGTATGCTAATGCGCAATTAATGCTAAGCAAAAATATAATTTCAGAGCACCAGTATGGCGTACGGCGTATATGAGTGTAACTGGTACGATCTATCTGCAAAAGACGCGAAAAACTTAATGTTTATCGCATATGGATCTACAATTCCGCTTAAATTGACAGCTGGAAAATTTGGAACCTTTTCGATAGAAATGTTCGGAACAGTAAGTATCTGTGTGTATGACAGAAGATACATTTGTGCTTTTTCCACATACAGAAATAACTATTCCTTTTTTTTTTGTAAAATAATCATTATTTTAATCGTGTTTTATTATGCAGAGAGTGTTTTAAAAATACAAGACCAAACTTTAGAAGCGTATATTTTTTTCCATTTATCTTAAATGATAAAAGATCATTACGTATAAACACATATCCGAAATGACGCTTTCTTTCAATATATATATATATATATATATATATATATATATATATATAATCACTATTTGTTTACGAGAATTTAACATTTTGTTGAAGAAATTGCTGGAAATGTTTTCCTTTCGTTGTAATAAATATTTCATATCAATATTTTATAACAAACCCCATAGAGAAAGAGAAAGAGGGGTGGTAGGGAGAGAAAGAGAGAAAGGGGATAGAGCAAGAAAGAGAAGGAGGGAGAGGCAAAGGAGAAGGAGAAAGGGAAGGAGGAAGGAAAGAAAAGAGAGAGGATGGGAAATGAAGAGAAAGAGAGAAAGAGAAATTCCCAAAATTTTCAATTTTATCACACAATATAGTATAAAAATATTTCCACAGTAATGTTGCAATATCATAAAAAAATTTATTGTCACAAATAAAATTTGAATGATCTTAATCAGAAAATTGTTTAGGTTACGAATATATTCTCCTTCATCAAAATCCACTGATTGGCATTATTATTATTATTATTAATCTTTCAAGCAATGCAAATGTATTACATCATATATAAAAAACATTATGTTGTATATCTCCAGTAGAACACTTTTCTTTTCTACCTTTGATTCAAGAAATTATATACAAGCATGATCATTATTTGTTTGTTCTTAACAAAGAGAAATGATAATAAAATACTGATACATAACTTATTTGATAAGCATTCTTTCATTAAATTCTGTTTTAAACAAAAAGTATTTATATCTCAAGAAAAAGATATTTTCGAATTCGTCTTCATCCCTAAATTGAATAAAATGCACTCCTAGTTCGAGCATTTATTTTTAAAATATTTTAAATATTATACATATATTGAGTATATTCAAAATATTTTCAGTTTAAATCATTAAATAATTTACAATTTAAATTAAAGCTGCCAAAATAAGAAAAACACGTACATAAAATATTCACGAATATTTCAAATGATCCACATTGTTATCTTCATTTCTAAAAATAAAACTAAATTTTGCGTTTAATTTTTCTTTTGTTTAGACAGTAAAAACATCGATGGGATACTTATCTGCGTTGCTGACAATGAAGGATTAAAAATAATATCGAACTATGTATAATTGCGCATAATTGGTTACTGTTGTAATAAACATGTTTATTACATATCGCCTTTAACATAATTTTTACTGAACAAATATACATCTGTGTGCGTAACATAACGAGCTATTTATTTACCTACATCTGGCAATAAATACAGAACTGAGGAGATAAATAAGAAAAGCAAAATATTGTTTTCTCCTTTTCTCAGAAACATCTAAAGATAATATTTCTAATTTCAAAAATTAATTTGCCACTTAAGCCAAAAATTGATCATTGCTGGAATAAAATTACAAATCTCTTTTCCAGTGTAATTTCATCTTTGACGTTCAACAACTCGAACTAAAAACCGAAGCAAACAAAATGTTTACATTTCGATATATCGATGACATCATCAAACATAATTAATATCCTGAACCAAATCCCCAGAGTTTCTTTTTGGTAATTTATATAAAATGTCTGTGCACAAAATAAGCGCTTATAACATGCCGATTCTAATAAAAATCTACGCATTTTCCACCAAAAGATTGATTTGATAAGACACGATCCTTAATAAATAATAAAAAATGCGGATATTTTTGATAAATGTGTCTTTTCCATGTTCAACAAATTTATATGTTCCTCGGAAGTTAGAAAAGATCTAACTGCGATCGTTATACGACAGAAGCATCTAACACAAGCATGTATTATTTATATGAGCATATAATATTTACAGAGACGCAATCGTTTCCGTTCCATTAATATAATTTTTATTTTTATTTATTATATGTATAATATATATTATAAATTAATATAATTTATTATTATTTAACTTTGCACATTCAAAAATATATGCGTCTTTCAATAATTGACATGAATCATGTTGCTATTGAATATTGTCAGCTCAATGAATGTCAATTTAATATCAATAAATGTCAATTTTTCGCAATTATAATCTCATAATTTTATTTTATGTATACTTATCAAATATTTAAATAATAATTCTTACTTATTGAGTACATCAACAGATCGCACAAATTAGAATTTACACACCTTGAGCAGATTATAGAAATAAATTTTTGATAAAAAAACTTATTGATATATTCAAAGTGTCGCGAACTGTTCCATATGATATAGTAACTTTCTCTGACTTTACTTTATAGTCTTTTGCATACGCAGCATATCATCACTCTCCGCATGCGTCTGATTCTGAAGTGGAAGGGATGGAGGAAAAGTTTACGGCAAAAATGTTGTCAGTTGTTCCGCCGTCGACATCCGTTAAATATCGATGGATGCTGATCAAGGTACGCGTAGTCATGTGAATATTAGTTACAAAATTGGCATCTAAAGATTTTACCTATCTCTTTCTCTCTCTCTCTCTCTCTTTCTCTTTCTCTTTTTAAAATTAAAACATTAATTCTAAATTAAGATAAAATTCATTAAATGGTTTGCGAAATATACACATATACGTGCATTGCAAACTGTTAAGTGTTTAAAAAAATATATAATTTGCATATAATTAAAATTATTTGTTAGTGAAAAGTGAAAAGTGGGAAATTTTGGACATTTTAAACGCGTACTTCAAACTCTACAAAAGTGAAATAAATTGGATAAATTTTCACAAATTTAATTTTTAATGTGTTTAATTTCATGTGTGTATGTGTGTATGTGTGTGTGTGTGTGTGTGCATTCTTTAATATATTTTTTATTGTTATGAACAAAGCGATGAGACATAGAATTAAACCTTCTTTGCATAAAATAATGTACGCTTTCCAGTCTTACAAATTTTTTCTGATATTTGCAAATAGTATTTTTGATTAAACTAAAAATCGTCGATACTGCACGCATGAATAATCATCAAAGTAATTTTTTTATTTATTAATTTTTTATGCAAGTTCGCTTTGTATAGACTTGAATTTCGCGATTGGATGGAATCGATTCAATTTGGGTCTCGTCGGCATCTGGCCCGATCCGCTGCAAAATTCCAAGCAAAAAGGTGGATTATCCCGATGTCGTTTTCTGACAGCTAGTTTCTTTATGCTGGGTTTCATGTGCATACCGCAATCGGTAAATCTGATATTTATTTGGGGTAATGCGGACATGATGACCGAGAATTTAGCGACCGCCAATATTCCAGTCGCGAATGCTTTCATGAAAGCATTCACCATCTGGCATCATAGAAAAGGTACAAAAAATATAAAAAATATTTTTTAAAAAATACTATAACATATATATATATATATATATATATATATATATATATATAATTTTGTGAAGTCTGCACGATAAAATAATTTGCTTTGAATTAGTCAATAAAAAAATAATATCAGAAAATTGCCCCAAGCTCTGAAGCTGTTGGTCGACTTCTTCTACCAGGATTGGCACGCGCCGAAGACGTCAGAGGAGAGAACAGCCATGCTGAAGAGCGCTAAGCTCGTCAGAAAGATATCTATCTGGTGCACGATACTAACGCAGACCATGGTGACCATTTACATCGTCCTAAGAATCTCGATAATCGTCAAGTTCCCACGAAGCGATCCGGCCCGTCCCTTGCTTTACACGGCCTATTTCCCCTTCGATGTTACTCGAAGTCCGATCTTCGAGCTGATTTGCGTGTGTCAAATATTATCGGCTTACAGCGCAACAGTTTCTTACACCGGAAGCGACAGTTTCATCTCCATGCTGGTGCTTCACGCTTGCAGTCAATTGCAAAATTTGCGCGAAAGATTAACAAATCTTGCTAACAATCCAAGGGGGATGAAAACAGTCGACGAGTTCAAGAATGAACTGACGCGAATCGTGAAAAGGCACGAGCATCTGAACTGGTTTGTAATTAATAGAATAAGCGATTTCGTTAAAATAATTTTATTTGCCTTAGGCTTGATATTTTCTTTTCTCATTCTTTCCGTTGTAATCCAAAATTAATGAGCGCTGGGTTTTTAAGAATGCTAATATTTGTTATTTCAAGGTATGCAAAAACAATCGAAGATTGTTTCAACACGGTGCTCTTAATACAGATGCTTTCTTGCACCGTTCAATTATGCTTTCAAGGTTTCCATGTGTTTAGGGTAAGTGACAGAGATGCAACTAGTTTGTTGGTTTTCCGTTTATTATTTCTACTTTATCTATTTTATGATATACAAAATGTTCCAGATTAAGTCAAACTTTAGAGTCTTATAAGAAATTAAATTTAAAATAAAAAAAAGTTCCTATAAACATAGAAAATGCTTTGTTAAAAAGTTACAGCTAATAAACTTCGAAAAATCACGTTTTTTCATGATTTTTAAAAATAACTTAATAACCTTTCATTCATTCAAAATAAATCTGTTGGATAATTAAATAACAAATTAAATTACAATTTCATTGAATTCTGATAAAGCATTTAAAAGAAAATAAGCTCAAAACAACTACAATCATGTAATGCAAACATAAAAATGTTCTTATTAAATTTATTAAATTTATTAAATGTTCTTATTAAATTTATTAAATATTAAATTTTGTCCATAATTAATTGCTTACAGGAAATTTATTAGCTATAACTTTTTAAAGCGTTTCCGGGCCTATATTTATAGAAGCTTTTTTATTCCAAATTCAATTTCCTATAAAATAAAACTCTGAGGTTTCATTCACTTGAAACACTCTGTATAATGTGCTAAGATATTTATAATATCAATACATCGCATAAGTTTTTTCAGAAAGTTTGTATAATACGTGAATTCTCGTATAATAAAAATTAAAAATATTTCAGTTACTAATAAATGAAGAAGAAAACGAATCATCGACCTTCCAATTAATTTTTCTAGCCACTTTCGTAGGTTTTGTCCTAGTCCACCTGTACATCTATTGTTATGTCGGCGAGATGCTGCTTGTGCAGGTAAAATAAATATAATTGTTTTAAGTATATTAGTATAATTTATACACTTCTCGTTTCTCCGAAGAATCATTAAAGATATTAAATATGATGCTCTCTATTAATCTCTCTTTATATTATTTTACAATCCATTAATTAAAAGATAGATATTTAATCATTTCGATAATTTGTTGTTTTTTATTAATAAGTGAATTAGTAAGAAAATATATTCTGTAAAAAGTAAGTGGATATAATCCAAATGTAATAAAATATAATGTAATAAAAATATAATGTAGTAAGATATAATATAGTAAAATATCTGATACAAATAACATTTTTTAAGAATAAATAGATCAGGTCAAGTTAAATAAATTTGAATAAATTAGATAATGTTAGACTAAATTAGCTCGTTAAATTCTGTTTTATATAGAAAACGGCATTATTATAATAAAAAATACGTACAAAATTGTAAATTGCCTAATAATTCTAATATGTCAAAGTAATTGATACTCAAAAACGAATTTTATTCATAATTCAAAGTACAACTGATACTTACAATTCTGCATAATAAATTTCAAAATTAAATTCATCGAGAAGATACAGTTTTTTTGTAAATAATTATGAAATAAATAATAAAAATTAAGGTTAGAAGAAGAAAGAAATAAAAAGAATTTTTGTATTAAATGCGCGAGAGATAAAAAAAAACTTTCACAAATTTACTGTTTTGTAATGAATCATGTACTTTCTTATAAATATTCCGACAAATTTTTATCTTTGATATGGTAAAGAAAAATTATATCAATAATTACTTCAAAATTATTATATGCATCTAGCGCATATTAAATATTAAGTAATAAGAACATTTAAGAGTACCGAGATGGGTTTCTCCGCGTATGAATCGAACTGGTTTAATGTGCCTGGGAAGGAAACAAGGAGCCTTCTATTAATCATGCACAGATCGTCAATGCCGCTTTGCCTAACTGCTGGAAAATTTAGCACATTTTCCTTGCAAATGTTTAGCAAGGTAAAACAAACGTTTGTCAAATATTTCATATTTTATACTTTATCATCAAATTTTATTATTCTATTTTAGATTCTATTTTAGATCGTGAGAACTTCACTCGGTTATCTCTCGGTACTACTTACCGTAACCGATCGAGGGGACTAACTATAGTTCTGCTATGATTATGTTAATAATCGTTGTGTGTATAGCTATTATTGTTAAGCCACATTAAACTATCGTTATATTCATGATGGCTATTAAACTTTGCGTTGAAGATTTTCTTATACATTACTTCCAGTAGTTCCAATAAACATAGATGAATAACTAAGATAAGACTATTTCTATGATTTAGCAATTTTATTATTTCGATTGTGTAAGTATCCTTCATGCTAAAACTGCAAGTCTATCAATACTAGGTTGTCTATCTACATGTATACATTTCTAAATTATTCTATCAATTTGAATGAACGCGCAATTGAGATTTTCCACGAGCAATCTCCTACTGTTATTATTAACAAATAAGCGTAATTAAAAACCTTTTAGAATTATCTACAAGAAAGCTATCAATCATTAAAACTGCAAGATTACAAAACTAAAAAAAATTTGCATTATCTATTTATTTTTTCTATTGATTATAGTAAATGAAATTCATATAAATATAAATATCACTAGTTTACAAAATTATATAAATATAATATTCGATTTTATTAATGTTCGATTTTATTTTTAACTTTTATGCAATAAATTATTATTATTTGTACATTATAATAATAATTATAAATGTTAATTGTAAATTTATTGACTGACTCAATATACATATAAATAAAATATATAGTTTCGTATTTATACAATTTTTAATAATAAATATGATATTAAAAGTTTTTAATATAGCAATAATAAATATGATATAATGGATATTTTTCTTAACATCAACTGATAGTTGTAGAATGTACAATGTACAATGTAGTGACCATGAGAGTTTCATGTCTCATCATTATTTGCTTATAAAGTTGTTCGAAAGAGGGAACCTTTGTATTGTAACAGTGCCTACGAAAAACAATTCGTTCTCAATATATTTTATTTAAGAGTTTACATAATTATTATTAAATTTTGTTTGTCGATAGAAATATGGATAGATTGCTGTACTGACTCAACAATTTTTAATAATTTCAAAACAATAATAATAGTAAATAATGATATACACAACACACATAAATGTTTTTTAGAAACATAAAACAATTCAAATTTTTTAAAATTTATTGATTTTAATATAACATATAATAATTTTTTTTTAATCTATTTGTCTAATTTTTAATAAAACTATTACTTATACACACATAAATATTTAAAATGTATTATTGAAAAATGTTGTTGATTATTTTAATCTGTTTATTTGAGAAAATAAAATATCATATTTTGTTAAATACATATATAATGTTACTTCCTTTAGTATGTATAACGTTTCTCAAAGAGCATGCGTCGTCAAGACTCGCATGCGCCTCGAGATAGATCCTTTCAGTTACTTTAACATCGTTGTTGCGAAATGTCGATCGAGGTCGGTTTCACACACACACACAATTTATTCTTTAAATCTCTCTCTAAAAATGCATCGTAAATTCTTTTATAAATAAAATATTTAATGTGTACGAATTTTATAAAACTAATCGCGCGAAATGGCAGTGAGCGTTCTAGATTATTAAAAATTTATTCGATTATTGAGAATATATTGTCAAGTTTTTCAACAAAGATTATTATTAATAATTATTATTAAAAATTATTTCCTGTTTCTATTCATTATATATTTTTTTTATTTAATTGGAATAAATATTTCACTTCCAACTTGTTAACATGACTTTCTTTCTCATTAACATCAGAGTATTTTATGCCACAAAGTATTACAAAATGACAGAAAGAAATGTGCGCTCATTAGCATCTTATTTTTGCCTAAAAAGGACTCCGAATACGCGCACGGATGGAATCGTTATACTATGATATTTATGGGAATTTGGCCGGAGGATTTTGGTCGAATTTCTAACTACAAGGTGATAGTCCCAGTTCTAACAATGTTCTGCTTCGTATGCGCGCCACAATCGGCCAATTTATTGTTCATCTGGGGCGACTTTGACTTGATGGTAGAAAACTTATCCATGGCAAATATAACCATTACGATCTCGCTGTTAAAGACCATCATATTTTGGTTAAACATTGGATGTAAATATACCAATTTTTATACCACAAATTTTAATTTTTTATTTATACGCGCATAGAGAAATTCGATGCACAGTTGGAAAATTTGACATATGTCACGTGTCTTAAACGTGTCTACATAAATTTTTGTGTTAATTTAACATAATATGGGTACGCCAAATAGTGACACTAATATTAATATTTCCACACAAAATCAATGCAAACTTTATAGTAATTTTGAATAAGTAATTTCAGAAATAAATTTTGTGTAAAATATATAACATATTTTTAATGATAAAATTAATTTGAAAAAATATTATTGACGATTTGTAGTCACTCTCACTTCTAGGATAAAATCAACATTTTTTTAATTTTGATAGATAAATACTGTCACTAATAATACATATTTATTGTGTAAAATTGAAAATATACACACATTGTTACTTTTACATTTTTTTATTAATTTAATAATTTAACATTTAAGTTCAATTAACACAAGAACAATATTTAAATTAACACATGCGTTAAATATTCAACATACAAAAATTTTAATCGGCACATCTTTTAATAAAAAAAAAAAAAATAAATTTTTCAACTGTGTGTCTATAGAGAGAATTTAAAAACAATAAATAAAATATTTAAATAAATTCTGATGAAAAGATGTATATTAATTTATAAAGGCACATGATAAATTTTCAATTTTCAATTTTATAATAAAAAATATATTATCAGATACATATACATTTAGAATTTGAAATCGTTAAAATAGAAAGAATATGAAAATAAAATTGACTTTTTTGATAAGACCTAAGATTAATACTTCAAACTTTTTCTATACCCTAAAAAAGCCATGAGAACACTTATGTCATACATGAAGAGGGACTGGAGCGTAACCGTGGATAAACGAGATCGCAGGGTGATGCTAGATACAGCGAAGATCACTCGAAATCTATCGATAAGCAGCACCATACTGGTTCAAATAGTGGTGGTTGTCTATGTAGTGTTTCGATTCATCGTCATCCGAAATACCGGTCGTCAATTATTCTTCCGCGCGTATTTTCCTTACAACGTGAGCAGTAGCCCTTCTTTCGAATTCACCTTTTTCGGACAATTAATCGCTGCTGTGTTTGCGGCAACTACTTACACGGCAGTGGACACTTTCATCGCCACTCTCGTGCTTCATACGTGCGGTCAACTCGCGAATTTACGTAGGAAACTAACGAATCTACATGCCTTCACGAGAGCAGAGTTCCAGGCTAAGATGGGAAAGATCGTGAGGAAGCACGAATATCTTAACAGGTGAGAAATCAATCGAGTAAAGCGCGATGCAAGAAATCATAATAAACACGATTTCATGCTATTGTCGCAATCCTCGAATTTTTTGAAAATTTCCCTAACAAATCCGCCTCTGGCTTATTCATGAGAAGCACAAATCATAGCGCCCAACGAACTTATTTACAAAATATATGCAGATAAAAGATTTTTTATATCCAAGAAAACTATAACTTCAAGCGCGCCAAAAAATTATTAAAAAAATATTAGTCAATATTTTCTGATACGTATTCGATTTGTAATTCCGTCAGATTTGCTTGCGACCAAGCGTTGAGTTACTTCAAGATTTTTGGATATTTATTGTTGAAAATAAATTTTTATAAACTTTTCCTCGTGATTAAAAAACTCAAAACTGATGATATAATTTGTTTAAAAAGCAAATATGATTTAAAGATAGAATTTCATTAAAGACAATATTTGCTGTTATCTAGATAAATTTATCTAAATAATTATTTAGCTGAAGCAATTGCATTATTTCATCTTTATCTAGATAATAATAGGATGTATTATCTTTATGTTAGATGAAAAAATGCGTCATTTGTCTTAAATTATCTAACAATAAAATAATAGTTGCATTCAGTAAAACTCAACCCTTAGTAAGCACTTTATGAGTCTCTAATATGTTTGCTTCTTACATTTAGATCCAATAGAGAATCAAAGGAAAGATCCAATATTAAAGAATAAGCATTGTACTCATAATTATACAAAATAGACTTTAAACTGTGTTACGTCCAACAGTCTTATCACTAATATATAATTAATCACCTTTATCTCATCCAAGATAAAATTTTATATGTCTTATCTTATCTTTATCTAGATAATTTCAATATTATCTATGCAAAGGAACATTCTTATCTTTACACGGTGGCATTTTTATAAGATTTGCAGAATCAATCGAGGACTGCTTCAACATGATGCTTCTGATACAAATGCTAGGATGCTCAATGCAACTTTGTTTCCAGTGTTTGCAAGCGTTTATGGTGAGGCACACAAAGAAAGGAGAGATAATCCAGATGAAAATAAATAAAAAAAAAGAGAAAACTAATTGGACTGTCGTCACAATTCTTTGTTATTTTGTAGTCGCTGTTTGGCGAAATGAATAAACTTATCATCTTTCAATTCGTCTTCCTAGTGATATACGTGGTTTATATATTATTGCAATTGTACCTGTACTGTTACATCGGCGAAAGATTACTTATCGAGGTAACACGATAATCATTGATAATTTTCGATGTGTTAACGTAATTGATAATTTTTGATCGATATATTCATAGAAATTCTGATATATTTTGTGGTAATTATATATATGTATATTTTTAAAATTATGTCTATATCTCAAAAAATATCCTTGATAAAATTCTCATAAAATTCTCGAAGATAAAATTAAATTTTCACAAAGGTAAAACCTATACTTTATACTAATAAATATTTTATACTAATCAATATTGTCATCTCAACAAAGTTTATTTTTAATTCAGTAGACATTAAATGGAACAGTAAAGTTCTAGAAAGCGAAATTGCTTCGTAATGACCATATTACAGAGATAATGCAGTCATTAACTATACGCTTTCGTATTAAGGTGATCTGCATGACGCCTTGGATGTTAATAAGCGAAACTAAAATTCGCATTTTTTCTTGTTTTTTGCTATTTATTTGATAACTGTACTAATTAACTAATCCTCATCTATAAAAATAAGACAAATATTTACAATAGAAGTAATAAATAAAAATGGACAAGAAAATATTAAGAATTTTATTCAAAAAGTAAAAGAAGTTTTATATATAATTGTTCAGTTTTTTTTTTTAAATTAAATAATAAATATCTATTATTTTATAAAAATATGCATATATTTATAATTTTGTTCTATAGCCTTACATAAAAAAAAATTTATTTATTATTATAATAATTTATAATTGACGTGCGCAAATTAAAAAATCAAAAATTGCACGTGTATCCAATAAGATTTTTGATGACATATATATTTAGAAAAAGATAAATACTCAAAATACTAATTATCGGTCGTCTGTCGACAAGGAGATAAAAAAACTGCAAAAAAATTATTTTGTCGAAAAAATATTAGTATGTGGGCTTCCTGTAAATTTATAGATATTTTTCTATAATTTATACACGATTCAAAATATAAAATACAAGACTTCTTTATCGCATTTTTATATTTAGTGCGATTGCTTCTTATTCATTTTGCCGCTATTATAACGCATGTCTCTCTTTTGAAATTCTTTGAATTTGACATTCCAGAGCACGAAAATAGCAGACGCGGCGTATGATTGCAGTTGGTACAACTTGTCAGCGTGCGAAGCAAAATTGCTAATGATCATCATGTGTCGTGCTCGGTCGCCATTACAAATTACCGCCGGCCGATTTTGTTCCTTCAACCGAGAACTTTTCAGCGAGGTATAAAACTATAAAACATTGTTATATATACGCATATTTTTTAGTATTATAAACAAATTAAACCCTGTTTTATTTTAATATAACAGAAAAATACATATAAACTTTTTGTCGATAATTTTTCCTGACATAAGAAGTATAATTAGAAATGTGAAATGTGTTATAACTTAACAAAATTTTTTTCTCATTAAGATTAGAGTCGATTTCGTACGTTAATTTTAGGTCCTGAAGAGATCGGTCGCTTATATGTCATTCTTCTGCACAATGATCAATTTAACGTGAAAACTAAATGATTTATAATAATGCAGCAAGAGTATCTGTATCATTTGTTTAATTACATCAATTATAATAGAAACAATATATATATATTTTCAAGGTATTTGTAAAATGTATATATTTTAATAAAGTAGTATTAGATATAAATTATATATTATTATAATTGTAAAGAAATTAATATACAATATTATATAACACAATGCAGAAATTCTTTTATGCTATTATATTATTACAAAATATTTAAAAATTACCAAAAAAAAGAGAAAAAGAACTTGGTGAAAATTATTAAAAATTTACAAACAGAGCCCAATTTGTCCAAAAATTATAAAAATATAAGTTAAATTTCTTTTTAATTATTGTCATACGTCACAGTGTTCTTTTTATTTTTAAATAATTAACAATAATTATTTATACTGTTAACCAACAGCCAATACTGATAAAATGATATTTATAAGCGGTATTATAGCTTGAACAGTTATAGCTCAGAGACCGCTAGTAGTAAAGAATGATACAAAAAAATACATGAAAAAATAATATAATAAGTTTTTTATAAAATAAAAAAAATAATGTATAAAAAATTTCATTAATTTAACATACAAATAAACAGATGATCAAATATTCAAATAATATCAAATAATCAAATAATCATTTATCAATTATGTATCCACAATATGTAGTATAAACTAAAAAATATCTTCTGTCTCTATTATTGTTCTTCTTTAATTTTCAATTAATTTATAAAAAGTCTCTCACAATTCAAATAATTTACTAACATCTTCACTGATATGATTAATTTTATATTTCAAGAAAGAGGATATAATAAGATATCTTTTTTTTATTGCATATTTATATTTTTTATATTCTCGCAAATTAATTTTTATGTTCTTTAAATATGATATAAAAATTCTTCGATTGAGACCTAAATAATATTATTGTGTATTAAATTATATATATATATATATATATATAATTTAATACACAAGAATATTATTTAGGTCTCAATC
>JBCEZX010000048.1:3792283-3819159 GCA_039654345.1 Cataglyphis cursor
TATATATATTAGATATTTATTTATTTATTTATATTAGATATGCAATTATTATATATTTAAAATATACAAATATCTATGTAATAGTACATATTAAATATATAATTTATGTAATATATAATTTTATGTGCGTGTTTATTATGCGTTATGCATATAGATAATTTTACTTAAATATTATTTATTTCAATTAAAGTTATTTTAGCAGAATATTTAATAATAAAAATTAAACATTTGACGTAGAATTATATTAAGAGTAATCTTGCAGGTACTAAATTTAAATCTCTCAAATCTGCTAATTCTTTTGGTGCTCAAAGCGGTTGTGTTTGGCGCTGGTTATATAGGACAGCATGGCTATAAAGGACGCGAATTAGAAGATGGTAATTTCAACAATATTTATCCGAAAACATTTTCCAATAATTACATTGACAAAAATCGACTGCATGAGAAAATAATTGATATTTGATCGCGCTTTAAAATTTCAACTTTTTATTCTTGAAAAAATTTAGGAATAAAAAGTCGAAAAGGGAGAGAAGAAACGTATATGTTTTATAATTAAAAATTATTATATGTATAAAGTTGTAATCACTTTTCTGATAATTTCAGAAAATATTGTGTCGGAGGGTGAACTCGCGCTAGCTCTTGGATATCTGATCGGTGATACTTGTTTGTATAGAGCAGCTTGCGAAGAACCGCACATAGCGAGAGAGTATCTCGGTGCGGCTGAGATGCTCTTGCAAACAATGAAATTGATGCCGCAGTATGTATACAAAGTATTAAAAAATAATTTAAAATAATAAGAACATATTTTTCGATAAGTTAAATATTCTGTATCACATAAAGAAGTACGTTTTACATTTTATCAAAGCGCAAAAATAACTAATAAAATTATTGGAAATTCTCTATATCAAAATTATGCCGTATATTTTAATTATTCTATATTGAATTATTCTCTCTGTATTAATATTCATATATTTCACGGCTTTTTTGACATATTAATTATTTGCCATTCGGACGGATTTATTATTAATAAGATAAACCAAAAATTGAAAAATATTTTGATGCACATAACAATGTAAAAGAATTATTATTCATGAATGTAAACAAATTTTAAAAAATTTTGAAATTAATTAATATATTTTGTTAAAATTAATATTTAGAAAATTTGTGAAAAATAAATGGCTTCTACTTATTCCCGTATTATTAGATATTAATTAGATTTAGAGTACATCACATAATTTTACATGATATTATCTAAAATCAATTTGAATAGAGAAAGAGATATGGAGAAAGAGAGATCGATTTGTTTGAAAATATTTGTAAACTCGAATGATTCGAACATTTCAAATTAAAATATCACTGTGTAAAATTTTTATTTTTGCAGGAGCTTACTTGGTGCAGAATCTAACTACGAGAAGATGATGGTTGAATTTCGAAAGGCGATTGAATACGGCAATATCGAGCGATGTCCACCAGAGTATAGCTGCAAAAAAGAAAATATAAATAATTTCTTGCAAAGCGAAAAAAGATAGTGCAAACATTAATATCATATCTATAAAACACACTTTTCCATTTTCTTAGGTTGTTATATAAAAATTATGTTATAATTAAAGTTTATTAATAAATATTATTTTAGTACTACTAGAAAATTTTAAAAATTATATATGCCTTCTTTTTTAGCACAATTGGAATGATAATCATCCAATAAGCTCAAAATGCTTTAGTTTCATACAGATATTCTCGTGCAAAAATGGAAAAAATATTGTTATAGTTAAAAAAAAATAAAGATTATTTTTTAAAATTATGTTCTCTATTTTATATAATAATCTTGTTTTAATAGATAATATAATATTGTGTCCAAAGAGTATTAAAAGATAAATTTTTGATGTTTTATTAATCATTGTTATCTGTTCAAAGAACATAAAAATATTTCTTGTTTGATATCACATAATTGCAATTTTCATATTTTTATATTAATATAATTTAAAAAAAAAAATAATTTTTCTTTTATTTTGCAATCGTAACAAATTAAAAATATATATCTCATTCATTATTAACTAACATGCATTAATGTTATATTATTTATTTAAAATAACTCTATTAGAAAAAAAATCACACTATTCTAATTGAGAGATATTCTTAAATTATATAGTATTTTGGTCTTGAAAAGCGGGAAAAAGAAAGAAAGAAAGAGAAAGAGAGAGAGAGAAATTCCTCTGAAATAATTTTAATCGATAGCTGTATAAAATTCTTATCGTGCAATAAAACTGTTCAGTTTTACTCTACTACATATTAACTTTTAACTGTTTTAATTATTATACTCAACCTTACATATCTGACATACTAACTTCAGGAACGTAGCATGAAGTGAAAAAATAATCCAAATCCTTATTTATTCTACTCGTAAATCTCAATGATAAGAAAACGTGATATGAGACGAAAAATGTTGAAATCCTCATCATCATGACGTCATCCTTTAACTATTAAATCAAAGCCAAAATAACGTTCATATGGGTCTACCAATCTCTGCCACCAGATGACAGTGCGTACGCTTTTATCTAACCTATCCTGACAATCGCGCTGACTATTGCATTGCAAGTACCGCAAGCGCCGAGTTTGGCCGAGTCGTTTAATTTTCGCCTATTCACGTCGTAGACGTGTAAACAATTTTTCGTATCACAGCTAATAACGTTACTCTGTATATATCCTTTCTGAGAAATGAGTTCGATAGGCACAGGGGTGAGTATGCTGTGTATTACGCGAGATACCGTGTATTACGATTGCGAAATGTAATGTTAAAATGTGACTGACATTGGAACTTAACCTTAATATTTCTTGCAGTATGACCTGTCCGCTTCGCAATTTTCGCCAGACGGACGCGTATTTCAAGTGGAATACGCTCAGAAAGCCGTAGAAAATGGAGGGTGAGTTTATTTTATTTTTAATCAGCTTTTACAAAATATTGATTTAAATAGTACTCTAATACACTTTACTCTTACATGACAATTAATATTGTAATAGTTTAAATCAATTTTGTTTATAGAATATTTGATTAAATATTAATAAAAAAAAAAGTACACGTATCTATGCTTTATTTATGTATATATGTGATTGCAATCTTGTTGCAGAACAGTTATTGGCTTACGAGGAAAAGACAGCGTAGTATTCGCTGTAGAAAAGATAGTGACATCAAAACTTTATGAAGTAGGTGCTAATAAACGGATATTCAACATAGATCAGCATGTTGGTATGGCTGTCTCTGGTATAATATCAGATGCGAGACAAATCGCCGAGACTGCAAGATCAGAAGCCGCGAGTTATAAAGCACAGTATGGAGTCGGTATTCCACTGAAGTATTTAAACGAAAGGGTATCTATGTACATGCACGCATATACTTTGTATTCTGCTGTACGTCCTTATGGTTGCTCCGTTCTACTCAGCGCTTATGAAAGTGATGGTCCAGCATTATATATGATAGATCCATCGGGAGTATCGTATGGTTACTATGGTTGTGCAGTAGGTAAGTGAAATACTGATGACAAAATTGGAGTATATAGAAAGAAATTTATATTTTATATCTATATATATATCTTCATAGGTAAAGCAAAACAGTCGGCAAAAACAGAAATTGAAAAGTTAAAGTTACCAGAGATGTCGTCTAAGGATTTAGTTAAGGAAGCTGCTCGTATTATCTATCTTGTCCACGATGAATTGAAAGATAAACAGTTTGAATTGGAAATGAGTTGGGTTGGCGCCCATACCAATGGAAGACACGAACGTGTACCGAACGATATAAAAACTGAGGCCGAGACGAAGGCACGGCAGGCAATGGCGGAAGATTCGGACAGCGATACCGAAGACATGTAAAATAATATTAGGAATACTGCCATTAAAATTCTTTGTATTGCAAATGATAAAATTAAATATTAATATGCACCGATTCAAGATTTTAATGAAGTAAATAAAGAGTCCTTTGTTTAAGAAAACGCCATTATATGTTTGCATGTTATTTAAAAATTTTGCGATATAGTAGAAGTGATCAACACAAGAATTGCATTTATCTGTGAGTTTCATCCATTATCTTTTTTTCTATGTAAATAATTAATTATTTATAAATATATTTATAAATAATTATTTAACACTCGAATCTCTTTTAATTGACATTGTTAATGCCACTTGGATTATATTTTTATATCCGATTTATAATAACAGCATATAATGAAAAATACAAGCTCGATTTAGTTACGCAATAATATTATTTCTTTTTTTTAATAAAATTAAGGAACAGCGTTCGTCAAAAAAACGTGAGCTAGATATTATATTTATTGCGATCAGTTTTCAATTTATAACGCATGAAAAAAATTTCTCAATGAAAGAATTATTTCTTGACCATAACAAGCATGTTGAAAAATTTCGCAGCAAAAACTTATAACAAGTTATACAAATTTCTTTCATATACGAGAAAAAATTCGCGCTTTATTCCTCATGTTTTTATATGGATTTAATACAATTTAATTGTGCAGTTGCAAAGAATCGCAATAATTTATCGTAATATAATACATATAATTATCGAATACGAATTCCTTATAATAATGACGGTCTTGTTCGCGGTAATTGGACAAATGTTATTAATAACAGATGCTATACATAGAATACCGTGAATAATTACTTCAATGATGGATTTATTTTCAACTTGAGATCAATTATTGGTTAAAAAGAACTTATAATTATGAATATCTGTATGTTAATTTTTATAAACAGAAGTTTTTTAAGCAAAAAACAATTTAAAAAGAAGAAATTGAAATCTATTTTAAAATGATAACTAGACTTCTTCCATCTTCTTAAATTAAGCATTAATCATTAATTTTGTTTCAAATTTTTAATTGTTTGACATATTGAAAAGTTATCGCAATAATACAATATTAATATTAATTCTTGTAAATATTTTCATTATACTTTTTGGAGGTTCAATTTTTTCGACAATACGCGCACTTTTATGAGAAACAAAGGAAAGACATTTCAAAATAAAGCAATATTTTTTTCTCATCAAATCAAGTCGAAGAATATCATAAAATATTATAAAACATAATCTTCTACAGAAAATGACAATTATCTTAGAAGATAATATAATATGATCTTGTAACTTGAGCTAGTTTTAGAGAACCAGAAAGAATTTTATCTTCAGAGAGAGAGAGATAGAGACCTACAATGAGACAGTATCAAGTATCAAGTTATAATAATGTGATTAAAAAATGTAAATGGAAAGAAATATTTTGAAATTTTAAAACATTCCACGGTGTTAGTTGATATATAAAAGATCATAAGAGCAGTTTTATTTTAAATATATAATTTAAATTAAGCCTTTTTGTTTCTCTACTCAAGAGAAATAGAATTATAGAAAAATAAAAAATAATTTAAATTACAATTCTTACTCAGGCAAATCGACGTTGATGAAAATAAAAATAATACACACATAAAGTGAATTATCAAATCTATCCTGTCATCCATAATAACTTTTAAGATATGTGTTTTATAGAGAAATATTTTAGATAAAGAGATTCTACCTGTTTTCCAGGAAAACATTCTCTGATCAACACAATTTTGTTTCAATAGAGATGTTTCCGATATTTCAAGATCATCTTTTTTTTTTTTGACAAAACCATATTTTTTTTTACAAAACCATACTTTTTTTACTTTTTTTTTACACAGAATAAATCAATTAATATAAAAAAATGTGTATAATTGCATTTAAGATTAAATGCGCAATTGTATCTTGCAGATGCAACGTTACATTTTTATACAGCCATATGAAACGGTTCTATTTATTATTCTATAAAAAATTCAGCAAATACTTTAGTGGAATGAATACTTTACAAGATATTACATATCTCAAGTCACACATGTCAAAATAAATTATGAAATATCTCGTAATATTGAATTTTTAAAGATTCTACCTTTATACATAGAATATGGAGAGAAAAAAACCGAGGAAGAAAAATATAAAAAAAACAAATTCATTTATTTAAAAATTTATTTAAAATATAAATTTAAAAAAAAAAAAACTTGAAATCTCGAAAACGCCTTTATCCAGAAGAAAGTTATGCTAATTATAGGATATTCTCTTTCATAAAATACATATTTTAATATTTATTAAAAGTCATAATTTAATGCCTAGTTTCATGTATAAATATATTATTTAAAAATATTGCGCTTATAATTTATAACGAAGTGTGTGTGTGTGCGTATGTGTGTGCGCGCGCGCGCGTTCTATTGTGTGTGGAACACAATCCTGACAGACGAACAACGCACTTCGATGAAGAAACATTGGCGATCCGCTTGATCTGCGCGCATGCTGCTTTTTCACGTTGTCGGGGGTTGGTTGGCTGCCGGACGACTGGGGAAAATGCGGCGAGGGCGGCTTGGGCGAACTTTATATAAGGGTAGTATGACTTTGAAATTCCGCCACTGGTTTTGATTAATGCGGCCGGGACGGAATTGCCGTTGTGTCGTTTGTTGCTGTCGCTGCCACCGCTCGATTTCCCTGTTTTCTTTTTTTATTTTTTTCATTTTTTATTTATTTATTTATTTTTTTTCTTTGCAAGTGAGCGAGACGAACAAGCCACATTGATTTCGTCGTCGACCGAGTGTTTCCATTCTCTCATAGAACAGATGATTTCCGCGATTTAATCGGAAGTCCTAATCGACGATAGGAAGATACATATGTCTTTGAATCTGAGCAGCAGACCGCCGGACGATGTTTTCATCGTTGAGGAACAGGGATTGTCCGATATTTACATTTTCGCGGCCGTCGTACTCGCTATCATCGGCTTCTTCGGATTTATTTTGAATTTGCTGGTTATTCTGACAGTTGTCAAAGAAGCCAACGTGCTCTGGACACCCAACAATGTGATCCTCGTTAATATGGTTGTAAGTGTTATTGCCGATCGCTCTATCGAATTTGACTTGCAGATAATGATCGATGCGTAGCAATTAACTTCTCTACATTTAAAATGCAAGTTTAACGCAATTATAATGAATTTTTTTACTGCATATTTAATAAAAACTCGCACACGCAATCGCAGATGTCACAAAGAGAGATTATGAAAGTTAATTTCTACGCGCTGATCATACATATATATATATATATATATATATATGTGTGTGTGTGTATGTGTATGTGTGTGTGTAGTCTAAAATATCTTTCAAAAAATTAAAGAATCAATAACAGCGATAAATGTCAGAATTTTATCCGAGAAATTTATATTTATCTTTTGCTAAGAAATATATATTTTAATATGATATATTTCTCTAATTTAATTTATGTAAAAATAAATATTATAAATGTAAACAAGAAAAATCATTAATCGCATATAAAAGCCAAACAAAAAAGACTAAATAGAAATTTATTAACTTTATCAAGCTGTGAGCATTCTGAGGTAGAGAAAGGAAGAAGAATCCAATACTCTGAAAGTTTCAAAAGACCTTTAATTAATCTGTAATTAATGAAGAAATATCTCTGCTATTGATTTCTATCTACAATAGTTTATAAAAGGAGAAATGTGTAGCAATTTAAGAAAGTAATCACACATACACACACACACACACACACACACACACACACACACACACACACACACACACACATATATATATATATATGTTCTTGAATTTTTGAAAAATAAATCTTTATTATTTAAATAAATACAACACACATACTTTAATTATTGAATTAAAAATATATAAGTTATAAAAATCTTTAATTAATATTGTTATTTCAATGTAATTATGTACATATTAATTTTACTCTGTACTGCAAAAACATATTATCCTATGGCATTGCGAAAATTACTAATTGCAGTTTGAAATTTTAAAACAATACGGCGTGAATGGATTTCTCTATTGTTTTGATTTGCATCGCAAATTAATAAAACTAATACATGCCAATTGGATTAATGCGGGTAATTTTATCTATTCATGACTACAATATCATGCGATGCATTATGAGAGAAACTCTATCGTTTAAAACGGCATTATAACATATATCATATAATGCGATAAAATAATCTAGACGATATTATTTACTTTTTGCTTGAACATTTTATTGTTTTGCACGATATTAAATTCTTCAATTTTTACTTTACATGAAATATATCCTACTTATTTCATTTATATATTATAACAAATAAATCAAAATTACAATACACACAAGGTGTTGTAAAATTACAGTTTTTATCTACGAATATTTTAATCGAGTTGAGACAGATTTTTCTTCAGCAAAAATATCGGGAAGTCATTTGTCGGACAAATTCTGTAACTGATGACCTACAAACTCAAGTATTGGAATATACTCAGAATTCAAAATCGTTCTTTATACACACAGCAATTCTATTTTAAAATAATTTTCGATGCACAAAGTTGAAAAATCTTTTTGTCGTTTATATTATGTTTATAAAATGTTGTTATAAATAATTATGTGTGTTTAATAATCCTATCAATATATATAGTAAAATTTAGAGAAATATCGTGTGACAAATCTTGATGTTTTTGTAATTTAGCAACATTATAAAAGTTCTCATGAACAATATTAAAAATAAACGCGGTAAATATTATAGAAAAGATCAAAATGCTCTAACCAATTAATTAAAAATTATTATTTTTATGATGGCACGACGAGATGTTTATAAATTATCTATACTTGGTAAAGAATTACTTGAGAAGAGAATATACAATTTGAAATTAATTAGGTTAAAAGTATAATATTATATGTACATACGTATATCAACTTTCTTGTAAAGCATATATGCTCTTCCTTCCCGCCCCCCTCTTCTTTCTGTTATATATATATACTGTAATATTATATATTTATTAATTGCTCACAATGAAAAATAATGAAAGTAGAAAAATAAATTTGCTAATAAAATAGATGCATTTTGCTATAAGAAAATAAAATCAGTATAAATATTCGAATTAAGTAAATATGTTATGTATTTTTAGATAACATCAACTTAATTAGTTAACCGTATTTTAATTACAGTATCCATAATTAATTAATTACAATCATTCAGTAAAATATGAATATTAAACTATGTTATATTTTTAAATAATTTGAGAAAAATAAAATTATTTTGCAAAAGAAAGTTTCAGAAAATAATTGGTAATTTAAAAATAAACATTTTTTTTTAATTATAATTATAGACATCAATTTCAGACAGTCTCTTCTATTCAAGAATAAATTTTTAGCATGGACAATAGTTTTGAAGAATAAATCTGTTCTATATTATTATACTTTTGAAACTTTGAGAGAATACAAATTTATGAGAGTTAAAAATTTATTACACGCATAAGCTATTTTAATTTAATATATAAAATCTAATGTATAAAAATATGCAATATTATATTAAATTCTAAAAATTTGATATTTAAGTATACACACACATACACTATACAAATAATCTTTTCATTTTAATTTTTTAAAATTTAAAACAACATCTTATTTTATTAGCTTTATTATACGCAATTATCATAAAATAATCAAATAAATAAATAAAAAATATATGTAAGCAAATACTTCTAAGATTGCATTAGAAAAAAAAAACATATTTCCAAATGCCAAGCCATCTCTACTTGGAAAATAAAGATAAAATATCACGTGTTTGAATTTATGTAATAAATCAGTTGTATTTCGTTGTATTATCAGTTGTATTATTTTATATTATATACTTAATATTATATACTTAAGGAAAAATTTTTCTCTACGATGCCACCGTATAGATTGGCAATAAGGAAAAATCTTAAAACTGCATTAACTATACGACGTACAAATACACGTGACATGCATACAAAAACAGGTTCTGAATACATTAAGCAGTATTCATACCGTATCTTTTTTTAATGTAATCACCAATACAAACTTTGACTAAAATTTAAATTAGAATAAAAATATTCTAGATCTATAGACGTTTCAGACCTTTCGTAAAATCAAAGCCTTTGTATATAAAGCGCCGAATCTTTATTAAAAAAAATCATGTTTTATAAAATGTCTAGTCAAGTTTTTTTTCCTAAACGACTGATTTTACAAATTACCCGCGACAAAGATATACATAATGATGTTGTCAACTTATATATTTCAAAGGAATATATCATCTTTTCACGATAGGGTTGTTCAAAAGCAAAATTCTAATTCGCAAAATATTGGCGTGAATAGTTATCAAAGGATTATACAAAATTATTGATTCAAATAAAAGTACGCTTTTTACTCTAAAATCAAGTTGGATATATCATCATTTTTCTCAAAAAATTAAAACTTAGTTTAAGCTTAATTTAAACTTATATAAAATTTAAATAACATTTACACATTTTTTTATCTTTATATATAATTTTTAAATTTAATTTAGAGAGAGATTAATTTTTATTTCAAATATATGTAATAAAATTGCGCATTGTTTATGTTTTTTTTCTTTGATTCTCCGAAGTATTTTCATATTTCCAGGAAAATTTTTCTATTATGATAACATTGTTTTCAAAAATTTAATCAAATCAATGGATTTAACGTCTTATATTTTTTTTGTTTTGTTAATTGTCTCATGTATGTAGAACTTCTTTTGTAAATATATACGCACACACACATATATAATTAATTGCCAAATTCAGAAAAATAATATCCGAATTGTTGTTTTAAAACAGTTAGAAAAGACAACTTTAAAATATGCATAATTAAGTACGATATCGATTAGTTAAAACAAACAGCTTTATTGAGTATTTTTATATGTAATGTTTGACGCATTTATTGCAACAGGTTGGAGATTTTTTAGTAGCTGCGCTGGGAAATCCTGTCGCAATGATGTCTGCGATCGCTGGTGCATGGTATTGGAACCATAACGTGTGTCTGTGGTATATATTATTATTTTTATTATTTAAATTAATATATGTACATATAATAGAATAACATTTTTGTTTATAGAGGCAAATTTGCAAATTTTAGACACGACTGAACAAAGATGTAATATGTATGTGTGCTCGTAATAAATTTTCAGCGTTATATTTATTAATGACAAGTGATCGATTAAACAAACTGAATAAGAATATTTTAGATACTAAAATGCAAGTATCAAATTTAACTATGATATTCCTCCGTTGATTTAATCTGGACTTTACTGGAAACGTGCACACACATAGCCATTATAGTGGAAATGTCAACAAGAATTTTCCGATTCAAATGATACAATTGTGTATATATTGTTACATCGTGTGCATACATATTATAGTTGAAACATCGACAAGAATTTTCCGATTCAAACACAATTTACAGTTGATAAGTTATTGTACATTGTGTATATGCATATTATATCCGAGATACACACACGCACACACATATGTACACGCGCGATATAAAATATATAAATTACTTTCTCTTGCCGTGAGAATTTAAGAGAAACATTTTTATTTCAAAATAATATGCATTCTTTTATTATTTCAATTTATAATATCAAAACAAAAAAATTTCACATATACAGATAATTCCATTTGAAATAATCTAAATAACTTGAAAATTTACTATAGGTTTTCTGAAAAAAATATTTCAAAAGTCGTTTGTTTTTTCGACATTACTGTTTTAATAGTGCATCTTTAATTTAATTAAATAGATAAAGTCGTTTCCGAGATTTGTAAATTATCTCTATTTTCTAAATAAAACTATATATATTTTTTAATTTCGTTTTTTTTTCATTCTGCATATAAAAATATTAAGGTGAGACATTGGCAAGTGAATACAAGATATTTTGTATATGTACATATATCAAAGTGCTGAAAAGTATCTCGATATCAAGTATATAAAAGTATTGACAGTTCAGTTATGGCTATACATTTTTCATCGAACTATCATCGAGTCAATATCGGGCACCGTTTCTTCTTACTCAAAATTCTTACATTAATCATACTTTCTCAATTAAAATATCTTAGAAATTATTACAGTCAAGTCAGATCAAATATTTAATAACACATTTGTGTGTTATATAATATGTCTATAAGATTCTTCAGTTAATCCGAATAAAATTGATAAACTCGATCCTGAATTTTTAAAATATAAAGTGTCAAAAATTTTAAAACCTTTTCGATCTCAAACACAAATATTGTGATAAATAAAACTCTTGTTTCTTTATTAATTTTAAACGCGATCAAACTGAATCAGAAATATTAGAAGAATAATAACAATTATAAAACAATTATAATACAATTATAAAACACAATATTTTTTTCTTTTATTTCTATATAAAAATTCAAAAAGTCATTTTTATATACTTGGGTATGTGATAAAAACTTTAGTTGTCGCCGAACAGCTGTTATCGCATGACTAACGCTCTCGTTGACGCTAAAAGTGAGAAAACTCCTCATCGTCCTAAATCGTTCAGTCATAGCTGACCTTTAATATTTTAGAAACGCTTATCTTGAAAAAAAAAAACATGCCCGGATATAAAAAATGACACATATACTCCAGAATTAAGAAATTCCAAAATAAAATATTATTTTTTCTTATATAAAATATTGTTTCATTTATATAATCTCACCTCTCTTAATATCATATTTTTATGTAGAATGAAAAATTGATTTATATAAAAAAAATATATATATAATTTTATTTTAAGAAATATGAATGATCTTCAAATTTTAAAAGCGATCAAACATATAAGGAGGTCAAAACTGCAGTATCCATAAAATATTTTTTTCAAAAACTAATAATTTTGTTTGGAAATATTTTTCTCCAAGAAGCCTACAATTTTTAAGTTTGTTATGTATGTTCTTTCATGTAAAATACTTTGTATGAATAATATTAATATAGCAAACTTTGATACATTAATTATGTATTAATACATTATAGCTTTTCTCTTAATTATAAATAAAAGACATTTAATAAATTAATTAATATTAATTCACAAATATATAATTTACATCTTAGAACATATTTTATTTAATAGATTCATATTACACATAATTATGGCAACCAGATTCCCTACTTTAGGTACGCGTGGTTCATGACTACCATGGGATTCGCCAGTATTGGTAATTTAACGGTAATGGCAATAGAAAGGTTTCTGCTAGTGAAATGTCCAATGAAGGTGATATCAATAAGGTAATGTGTAAATCATTAATCAGGCATATAAGACAGAACGTATGTATATATAAAAGATGAATTTTTTAAATTGAGGCACCTAATATCTTGAAAACAACGCATTTTTTTAAAAAAAGTTTGAAACAAAAATTGTTTAATTTTGGGGGGCAAAAACAACATTATTTATTTCTGATTCGACAAATTTCCAAGATTATTTCAAGGTCATTCCATAAATCAATTGATGTAAAAAAGAAACAAATAATTGCTTAAAAAATATATTGTAAATAATTATGTATTTTTTCTTAAAGACAATTATTTTCTTTATATCAATTAATTCATCTCATTATTCTGTACATAAAAGTATTATGATAAGATTATCAAAAACTAAATATTTTACAAGATATTTTATATCAAAATATGTCAGATTAAGATATAAAATAACTTAAAAAATACTTGATGAAAAAATATTTTATTATAATGTTTTGAAAAGATCTTTAGAAGGACTAATAAAGAAATAAATAATGCTTATGTTTGCCCCCAAAACCAAATAACTTTTGTTTCAAATTTCCTTTCAGAAATGCTTTCAAAAATGTTTTCAAGATATTTACGTGTCTCAATTTAAAAAACTCACCCCGTATATCAAGATAAAAAAACAAAACCAAAATTTTATGTTATTTTAGACGCGAGTTTCAAATCTTTTATTTATTTATTTATTTATTTATTTACTTAATTTATTTTGTAAATGTCACTAAAAAAGCATGCCGCTCAGCGAGAAATAAACTCCTGTCGTGTAAAATAAAAATTTAAATTTCTAGAAAATAATTTTCTCTTTCTTCCTTATGGAACGAAATGCAGGGATTATGATACAGACATTAGGCATAGTGAAATAATCAATTTGCGCATTTCTCGACTTTCCACCGCATACATACTTTCATCGCGACGTTCTCCAGGAAGTGGAGTTTGTTACCCATCATACCTACGTTAATACCTATTTTTAAGATGTAATTTACACATAAATTCGCGCAGTTTGCGATATATTTTAATTGCACTATTCTTTTATTCTTTATCGCGTGGAAGAGAAGTAACGTAATGAATATATAAAAAAAATGTATCCTCTAACGCAACTATATTTTAAAAATGTTATTTTCTTTACAACGAGAAGATGCAAAGTTATAGTTATAGATATCGCATGATAAATCTATTATAAATATAAATTGTTTGAAGAAAAACTGAAAAAAATCTCAGGATCCTTTATTATATTCGTACCTTCGCAATTAACGATGGATTAAAAATGATCACCTTGTTATATCTCCTTGTAATCTTCTTGTTTGCTCTATTTTGCGCTTTTAAAGGTGATAGTAACCGAGAGATCAAACGGATTCTTAATCCGCTTTAACAATAAGTTATTCCTTTAATGAATTATATATTTCACTAACGAGTTAGTTTCTGATTACATACTGCAACCATAATGGATTATTCCATCAGAGAAGAGAATTTATATATGATGTATTCATGCAATATCTTAATCTATTCTCTCTTCTTCTTAAAAAAATATAAATCCAAAAATTAAAAGATGTAGCTTTTGATAAATTTGTCGTAATTTGAAAACATCAAAATATTTAATAATCTTTGAATTGTAAAAATTTAAAAAATATCAAAAGTAAATTACTTTTGAAGATTATCTCTTACTTTTTAATTTTAATTTTAATTTTGACAAAAATTAAATGTGCTTAAAAAAACTTTTTTTTTATTTCTTTTTTCTTGCGTTTTGTTTGACTTTCTATTTTTCTAATATTTTATAACAAATTCTGTAAATAATGATAGACTATATAAATATAAAATGAACAAAAAAAAAAAGTCAATAGAACTGTGCCCATTACATTCATAAAGTTCAACCTGAGGCGCGTCCGATTATATCTGCCTAGTTCGATTTGCATATTCGAGTAATTTCGATAATACGATTATTTTTTTATTATATGAATCCTTTTAAATATTCAATATTTCGATTTAGCTTTTATCGGATTATTCGATTATTCGAAATTGTAATAAAAGCACGCAATAATTTTATATACGTAATGCAATATTTCCAAAATATAAATGCGATCTAAAAAAATATTTTAATTTTCTCACGGATGCGCTAAGTTTTTGTATTTTATTTTAAATAGTATACATTTTTTTAATATAAATTAAATCTCCCAACAATATAATTATAATCATCACATATCTATTATGATATTAATTTCAATATTTTTTTAAGCTCTTGTCCGCTATGTTAAATATTTACTTCTTTGAAAATTCGTCAATTTTTATAGACATGCTTACGCATTAGCGCTTTTGGTTTGGATATATGCGCTGTCCTTGTCATTACCGCCTTTTTTCAATTGGGGAAAATACGGTCTGGAGGCCGGCAACATATCTTGCAGCGTGTCGTGGGAATTACATGACCCTGAGACGCATAATGATACTTACATCGGATTTTTATTTATTTTTGGATTTTTTCTTCCTTTGACAATAATTATCGGCAGTTATTATGGCATTATAAGAAGCTTAAAGAAAATGAGGAAGAGGATTGGTGAGTTTCAGCTGGATTTGATTATTCGTTAAATTAATATTTATAACGCTTATAATTTCAAAGTTATCTTTAACTTTTCTAATTCGAGTATTTCTAACAGATTTATTCATAAATTTTTTGTTACTAACAATAAATATTTTTCTCGCTCCAGGTCAAAATAACAGACGCGAGAGGAAAATCACTATGATGGTGTATTTAATGATCCTTGCTTTTCTAATCGCCTGGTTGCCCTACGCCGTTCTTGCACTCGCAGTTCAGTATTTCTATGTGAGTATTCCTCATCATGAAAAGTTTAATATTCGAAAACAGTCGTTGCGATCTTTAATTAATTTATCAATTATGTTCGATAATTCGTCGGTTACCAAAATTATTATTTTATAACATTCAAGTAGCAAAATTATTTCGTTCAATCGCGACGAGGTCGAAAGATGGAGATCAAGGCGATCAATCGCGATTGCCTGTCTATATAAGATTTAATAACCGATACGCCGATAGCTTCCCAACGCCTCGATCAATTTCTCTTGACGGACTCATGACGGACCTTGAAGGATTATAAAAGCTATAAAAGATAATTTATACGTACATTGCAGGTACAAACCTCCCACATCGTGGCGGTGCTGCCTGCCCTTCTCGCGAAATCCTCCATCTGTTACAATCCTATAATATACGCAAGTTTGAATGTTCAGTTCTGTCGTACCTGGAAAAAAATTTTTTCTATCAATACGAATTCGAGGATAGTCAATAATACAGGAATAACCACGATGAATAAAATAGAAATGAAGAGTTTCAATCGCACGTTAGCAAATCAAACGGGAAGATAAAACTTCGGATACCTTTTGTGGCCCCGTCAATCCTCACAGATGGTGCACAGAGGGATGATAATGGATGAGGATGCTATCAGAGGACCAACAATGAATGGGTAGTGGAAGAAATTTTTTTTCCATCGTTTATTCTGTAATTAAAGCAGTCTGAATCTTCCATGAAAAAAAGAGTGTATTATTTTCATACAAATATAATTTTTCTTTTACTTTAATTTGACATCCGTTTGCATTTTGTATTTCGCAAAATTTTTTGCTTTTTATTAAACAAAAGTTGGGCGGAATAAAACAAATAAATTATTATTTAATAATACAACGTCTACGTCAGAGTTTATTTTTATTATTTTGTTTGAAAAAATATATACCATATACGTATTTTTTATGTTTAGATAGACAATTCAAATAAATGTTACAGATTTTTTATGTTTAGATAGACAGTTCAAATAAATGTTACAGATTAATTCTCTTGTTTCTAAAAAGTTTTAGAATGAAACGTATAAATATTTATCTTATTATATTACATTTAAAAAAATCAAACATTTGTTTCGACACAAATATTAGATTAATCAAAAAGTTCTCTCGTCTTAAAAATTTACTATATGTAAAATTAAAATTTTATTGAAAAGCATGTTTATTGTTTAACGTTTGCAACTGTCTTCCATTATCTTTCAAGTAAAAAAGAAAATACATCTTGAACAATATATCTCGATCAAAATAAAAATATGTGATGCCAAACTCAAAATCAAACGACACTGAAGCGATGTATTAAAAAAAAACCAGAATATCACAAAAACCAGAATTTTTGGAACAAAGATTTCTCTTTGGTTAATCCGATATCTTGCATTGTCACGAGCTCTAATATGTTTCTCGCATATCCATCACTTTCTATTCTTTGACAAAAAATCTATCATAAAAGATGTATTCAATGAAAGATGCAGTATTTATTCTAGAGTTCTAAAATTGAAATATACAAATGTTTTGAACACGTACACTTCTTAGCATGAATCGAGTAGCGTCGATTTTATAAGAGAAAAAAAATATAAAATAAATGTCCACGTGTAAAATAAAGTTCCAAAAATATTCATTACTGATTAATTTTAGCTATGAGATACGATGAGATGTGTATCATCGCTATCGATATGGCGAGTATTATTCATCGCTTTGCGATCTGATGAAATACGAATACTTGTTTTATGCGCACGAAAAATATAATAGATCCTTTATAGCACGCTACTTTTATAACGCAGTAAATTCGCATCTAACGCTATAAATAAATTTCAAATTTTTAATTTCGATAAAATTCTATTCAAAATTCTACTGCTTTCTGCCTCCTTCTCGGATTACATAATAAAAAAATTTACATAACATAAGTTACGTAATAAAGGAATTCCGTTAAGTTCTTTTCCATTTTGTTTTAAAAGAAAATAAAAAATATTTTATTGATACGATATATGAAAGACAAACTTTTCGTGTGCGTTTCTTTTTTATAATAAACAATAATAATGTAATAAATGCGATATAAAATATTTTTTTCCAACTTTATAGAGCTCTTATGAGTATCGTATAACGCTGGACGTATTCCCCGCATTTCACGGGCGTCTACTGTAGCGTAGTTGACACGTTCGTATATCCTGCATTATTAAAATACGAATCGCGAGTTACGCGAGCGCGACCATACTACGCGGAATCGAGCATTACGATTCGTAACACGTGCAATTATGCCACAACGGAGAAAGTGAAATCGCGAGGAAAATTTACGGTCGCCGCGTTCGTGTCGCTGGCCGTGAGTTCTTCTTAACATTTTCTGGATGGACTTCGTTTTAGCGGAGATCCGCGGCTCTTTAGGATTGTGAGAAATCTCTCCTCGTTCCACGTTGAGAACTCTACCGTTAACGCGAGGCGTCTAGTCTGTTCAATTATTATTGAGACAAATATTAAATCAACAAATTGTAAATCATTTATCGTAAATTATTTCGAATTTATTAAAACTCTCTATTAAAAAATTTACAAAACACGACTTGCAAACTTGTTTTTGTTCTCTTTAATTATTATCATTTCTGAACGCAGAGGTTTTTCTCTCTTAATTTCATAGTTTTCATTGTACGATTCTCTATAAATGAAAAAGTAAGAGTGAGCAGAACAATCAGAAGAATCAATATGCTCGCATTAAAAAAAAAAAAAGTAGCATTTTGATTGAAGCAGCCTTTATTCTCTCTCGAGAGATACAAACAATTACAAACATAATTACCGTGTCTCTAATTACAACAATTAATTAACATTTCAGTGTGGGATATAATTATTCCACAATGGGATATAATTATTTATCGTTATTATTAAACGACGATTAAATATATATAAGGAATATATAATAAAATTATATCTCAATTTGTTTATTTTGTTTTGTTATTTCTGACAATCTATCTATCACGATGCTATTTGATCACAAAGAAAATTAAATTCTATGTATCATTATATATGCTGGTTGTTTTCATCAAATTTTTATGCTCCGGCAAACCTTCCAATGCAACACATATTTATTACACACACCTCACACGCATATATATTTTTCGGTTATTGAATAACATCCAAATTTTACGAGTAAATTCAGCTTTTTTGTTACATTTTTAATTAAATATGCTTTTTATTTAAAAAAAAATGTTCCGCAGAATTTGTGCCTCAGGCAATATAATTATATTGTTCTAATTATACAACTTTCATTTATTAAGAACAACTCGATCTCGCCTCCTTATCTTGCGAGATTATTTAAAATTGAAATTATTGATCTTTCTCTTCGTGAGCAATAATTAAAAAACTTGATAAGCTCGCCAGATTGAAATTATCTTAAACGATAAAAAATCCATGCTACGCGCACTGAAGGTCAATATTGCATAAGCATTTAACGTAAAAAAAAAAAAGAGTGCAAGCGCAAGAGTATCAGTAAGCCATACCTAAAATATAGCAATCAAGGTTAACCACTTCATAGCTATTTCGGCATGGCTGTCAATTATGATCGCTTTTACATCACTGTCACGTTTCTGCGTTGATATGCACGATTGATGGATCAATAAATAGTTCAAATATCCCAAATCCATCAGTTTAATCTGCTTTCGATATAATCTAATCCAAATTTAAATGTGTGTTTATTGGGAAAATAATTTGTTGATAAGAAATATAATAAATATAATGTGAAGTACGATGCGTTTATTGAAAATCCATAGACTTCTATAGAATATATAAAATAAATAAATAAATAAATAAATAAGTATATATATATATATATATATATATATATAATAATAATAATAATAATTATTATTATTATTATTATTATTATTATTATTATAAAAAAATCTGTGATTAAATCATTTAAGGATGTATATGTCATATGATAAACCATTGACAAAAGGATGAAAATTTCGTAGACATTTATTACATTATTTTAGAAATTATTTAAGTTTAAAAAGTTAGTATTAATTCTTATGAAAAATCGCGAATTGTAACATTTATTGACAAATTTGACAAGGAATAAACATTGTCAACTAAATTTGTGAAATTAAACTTTTCATATACATTAAAAAAATTCTAATAAATATTTATACAAAACTTGATTTAAAACCACTTACTCGTTTAAAATTTATTTACTGAAACGTGTAGAAAAATATTGTCTGCCTCTTTCTATCTTTTCGTAAATTACTCCTTTTTTTATTTCTTTCAGTTGATTTCAGAGGATATTCACGATCAAAAGTTTTTATTATAAATTAAGAAAGAAAAATATTAATTACAATTATTTTCTCTCACGAAGCCGTTAAAAACCATATTATTTTACAATACTTTCATAATACTTTAATTCTTTTTATAATCCGGATTTATTTGTTTGACCTTTCAAACAATATAAACGTAAAAAATATCTTTTTATTTTGACAATTTTTTTCCTATTATTACACAGCCAAAATATCCTTAATAACGCTCATTAAAGATTTTTCAGAAGTTTTAAGAGTAAACAAGCTTATATATATAATTTCAAGTTTATATCGTCGCTCACAATGACATTGATTCTCTAAGTTTTTAGTTGCACGGATAATGACTTTACGTAATACATTCTTGCCGAGATTTTCTGCATGCAGTTGGCGTTATATTGCAGAATCAACTAATGTACACAACAGACTCGCGCAGTCTCACGCCAAACGGAATACAGATAATCCTTCAAGCTGTCATTATACCTGCAGAGAGGGTAACTTTCAGTTAGAAAGAGGTTTGCCGCGACTAAGATTGTCGTGCTAATTGTGAAAGAATTTTGTTAAATATGCAGTAGTTTCGTGTGTCAAATACACCTCGAGGGAAAGGTTGTTTCGTTTCTAACAGATGCGGCTCGCGCCTCGTAGCGTCCCGTAAATTCCAAGTCAAACATTCAGCTCTGTTTAAGAGATATACGGTTGCGGTTAGATCTGTATGCGGTTCACCACACAGTCAATAACTCATTAGCACCATAGTATTTTTCTATCCTACTCTCTTTAAATTTAAGTACGCAGTATATACCTTCCTTTGAAAAATATACCTTCCTTTAAAAAAAAAGAATTAATAATCTGTAAAAAAAGTTACCTTCTCATATTCGCTCAGACGTTTATTAAAATTTTGTGACATAACTTTTATAATTAATATTCCGCTTAAAAAATTTAAATAGAGAATCAAGAACGATCACAATATAATTTCGTGGGGAGTGACTGTAATTGATAATTCAAAACCATAATATAATATCAGTAAATTATCGAAGAGCATTTTCAATAATTTTTCTATAAATAATAACCCAGTTCTCCGCGATTATATATAGCTTTATATTGTTAAAGTTTCGCTTCATTAAGCTAAGAATAAATTTTGTTCATTATTATAAAGCTTGGGAAGTGTTCGTTAAATCAGCGATCGCCATATCGGATGTTAATAACACTCTAGCTTCATCTTTCGCCGTTTCGTTTTTCTCGTCCGAAAAGGTTCGCCGGTCAATAATATCCGTTTCTCTAACTACATTTTACAGATTAAAGTGTCCTATTGATCACACTGTGCTTGTAAATTTAGCACTTATTGCATAAAAAAATAGAATCACATATCATCTTGCTTTTATAAATTTTAAATTTTAAAAATTGAAATAACAAATTTTTAGTAAAAATTCAACTTTATATTATCAAATTTATTTTAATTTATTTACTTTTTTACATAACAATTTGTAATTTTGTATCTATTTATTTATCTATTTATTTATATGTTATATTATTTATATGATATTATTATGTATATTATATTTATTATATATTATTATTATTTTAATTATTTATAACTGACAAAAATTTGCAAAATTCATATCTCTCGCGTAGGAATTTATTTGTTATCTATTTAAAGCGAAACGCGTTACAAATTATCGCTTGAGAGAGAAACTCAATATTAAAATACAAAATGTTATTAAAATAATTTTGTACAAAATAACAACACAATTAGATGCCCGGTCTCTCCCTCTCCCCCTCGCCCTCTCTCTCTTTCTAGACACATATCTTTACTGACGATCAAAATTATGGAATGCGTTATTTTCTGGCCTATATTACGCCCAGCCATCTCTTCACGATCGGGAGCGCATGCAATAAATTGGCGCGTGAAAGAATTTATGATAAAATGAGATGTTGAGACGGCACGTCACTTTCTATAGTGAACGCCCGAAAACACGAGGCAGCTTCTTATGAGAAAAAGATACCCGTGAAACCGGATATCACCCAGATCCAAGAGGTAAATTGGACGTAAGACGAGGAAAAGGCGAGAGAAAGAAAAAGAACTTGTTTTCGGAAACTTCATCATGAGACGTGGAATATCGAGATCCAGTGAAAAACGATTAATTTCGTGGATAGGTCGAATGAATAATCAGCGCCAATGTAATATTTAGATATTTCATATTACGAGATTTTATTAATTATCTAAATTAATTTTATAAAATAGAAAGTTTCATTAAGCAATATCAGTGACGCAAGATTAACGACAAAATTTACATAATATTATTAGTTATAGTGTAGCCGTAAAAATTTATTTATTGTAAACAAGATATTTTTTCTATTTATTTATTTATTTATTTATTTTTTTATTTATTTTTTTATTTTGTCTCAAAATTTATTTTGTGTTTATACGTTATGCCGTCTTTATTTTATTTCTTTTTTCTTTGCTTTTCTTTCTAAACAAAAAAAAAACTTGATATCTTTTTTTTTGTATATTATATTTTTTTAAATTTTTCTGTAATTTTTTTCTTCATGAAGTTTAATGATTTTACATTTATTTTTACATTTTGATGAGTTAATGATAAATATCATTAGCGTTAGCGTTATCGAATGTGTATTACGTGCAAATACATTTGATTACAACGAATTTTCTCTTATAGTAAAATTTTTTTCACATTTCTATTTATTAAAATTGAAGTTACAAGAAACGAAATATTCTGTCCATTAACTAAGTACAGTCTTTGAGAACAAATTATATAAAACTTCTTTAAAAAGAGCATAGAAATAAAAACTTTGCTCCTTAAAAAACTTTGTGAAATTATTCTGCGATAATTTATCGCTAACCTCTGACATTTTTAAGTTAACAAATTTTCATTTTTTTTATCGAATAATATAACGTACACATATTATATAACATTATCAATATTAAAAAATATTCAGTGTAATATAAAATATTGTTGGTGTATTTAATCGTTTGAAATAGCGAAAAATTGAATCTTCTACCGCGGTACATCAAGTTATTTCCGCGATTGTGTGCAATTGACCGATGATGGTCAATGGACACAGTAAATACACGCCACGCCACTCGAATATGAACTATCCGCACGGAAATTCGATCAATATCAAGGAGAGATCGGTTTGTTTATATAATCACGCCAGATATTTCAACGATGAGATGGATAAAAATTGTCTCATCACAATACGTCACTTTCGATAATATTGAACGCTCGCGTTAACGCCTTTTAACGATTTGCGCGAATTTCTTCGCGTAAATCGAGAATAATGAAATGGACGCTTGAGCGACGATCGTATAAGAAGACGGCGATAAAGATATTTTTTTCCGTGATATTCCGTCATTCTCCCCGCAGTCCCGAGGAGAGGCAGATATTTTAGAAAGTTTTAAAACGATGCTTTCTTTTCTCTTGCGGGCAATCCGTCGATTTGACCGCGTTACGAAAAGCTTGATTTGCCTGATTTTTGTTGGTCAAATTTCGAATGATAAAATAAAATTTCGAATGATAAAACGCGAATTGTGTTACAGGAGAAACAAAAATTTATCATTCTGTATTTCTCTCGATGAAAAAAAATGATCCCGCGTGCACGCATGACGTAAAATATAAAAGACAATGTATGTATTGTATATTGCAGATAACGCGATAGTCATGTTGTAATAAAAACGTACATGGGGGAATGTAAGTTGTAACGCGTACAATATGTTCCTATTAGCGCGTGAAATTTAAATACATTTCCTTTTCATATGTGTGCGCGCTGCGCACGGTTTTTCATGATGATACCAATTTTGTAAAAAAGTATGCAGCTGCAAAAAGATGAAATTGCGGTGAACCACACTATAAATTTTCGTTCACAGTTAACAAAGTATTTATTCGACATGAAATCGAATATGTCAAATTATTAAGCATTTTATGCAGCAATGATGCTGAGCATAAAAATGCACATTTGATTGAAGACAGAATAGAAATAGTCACTCAAAAGATACACCGTGATAGAGAGAAAAATTATACAATATAGCTTTCAAATTAATATTAATGAATTTCCTTCTAAGAAATAATTATCTTCTTCTTTTTTTTAATTTTTACTCTCATATTCCTAGCTATCAGTAAAAATTAAAACAATATTTTCGAATATTTATATAAGAACGTGTAATTATAAAATAAAATTGTAGTAAATGTATATTCATGTTTATATCGGATTTATGTAAATCAGAAAAAAATAGAAAACTTATTTGTAAACATTTAAAATTTTTGACATAACATGCATATAATGGTACACGTGATGTAAATCGTTTGATGTCATTAGGCAGTATTTCTAGCGAACCGAGATTTTTCGAGAATATTTTCGTTAACGATTTTCCTTTCACGAAAATATATAAACTAAACGTAAAATGTCACGAATTAAATCGCCTCGTTTAATCTACTTTTTCTTCTTTATTTCTCCTTACTCGATAGCGTCATTATCTAAACTGGATAAGGAAATAGTAGATTGGATTAGGTATTGCACGTCGACTTCCTAAATCATAACGGTTCTAAATCAAATCGACGAATATGGGATGGATGCACACTGTATGTAACCTAACGTCACGTCAAAAAATTTTTGCATCGCTCCGTATGAGAATATCTGACGTTGACGTGACAGTGACATTATGTACAGTGTACATCCAGCTTATCTCGACGTGCTCCAAACATCGTGACCAGAACTGAAAAGAGAGACATCAGCGAGGCTTCCTTTCTCTCGACGATCAAGTGGATTCGTCGCGTGTGCGTGATCAAATCTAACTTTGTAAAATCACGACAAGTTAACAGTCAGCGAAACGCGAAATACGCCTCGCATCACGTCGCGTCGATCCGCAGAGCGGTAGAGCCTGCATGGGAAGATTAATAATCGCGATTGCTTCACTCACGATTAAACAAATCGTAAAACGTGAGATTGTCGTAAAATACTAATGATTTGACACCGAATATATAAAAGGCTGCGACATTCCGCGATAAATTAATTATCGCGCGCGTCATTGCAATTACGTGTCTTCAACATAGAATTTTTTTATAACACACGATAAATAAAAAGACAAATGAAAGAGATAATTCTTAATTTTTTTCATAATTGAATATGTATTCATTCGAATAATAATTTATTCAATTTTTTATTTAAACAATTTTTATCGAATAATATTTTAATTCTTTTATTATTCGCATATTTATAATAATTATTTTTATAATTATATAAATATATAATAATAATAGAAATAAAATCTTTGCTATTGTATATATTAGTTAAGAGAGATGTCTTATTTATATCCAAAGAATATATATTAAATTAAAATTAAGAAAATTGAAGTAAACTAAACAAAATTAAATTATACATTAATGTTTGTTTTAATTAACATTTTTACATTTTTAATGAAAATTTAAATGAAACATTATATTAATATTATAATACCAAATAGTTTGAATAATGCAAATGATGAATGATTTAAATAGCAAATAATATGAATAATAAATAATGCAAAAAACAGATATAATACATGGATAATAAATAATACAAATAAAAGAAAAAATTTAAATTAAAAAATAAATTAAATAAAAATTTATTCTAATAATATGTGCTCATCTTTCCTCTAACAAAAATGGTAAGTAGCAAGATCAAGAATCTAATTAATCACGTTACACGGAGATAAATGATCGATTAATGCTAATGCGCGGAACATTCATTCATTCACATGCATTTTAATAGCAAAATACATTAGACGCACTGTCGCGTATACAATTCTCGAAATACACAAACATAACGTAATTACCTTGATCGCGTGATAAAATGTTTATCATACGTTATGCTTAAGTGACATGAGAGCTTGAACTTATGAGCATTTCACCAACTTAATCGCTCGTAATATCGCGCGCATATTTCGCATATGTATAATAATAGATGCATATACGGTTGTATTACCTTCAGTATGCACCGGTGCGCATTAATGCACCAAATCAAATTAACTACATATTAGATCGCGTATGTTCAAATATCTCCAATTTAATTATCTTATCTCTGAACGATTGCTTTCGCTATATTTCGTTAAATAATCAAGGAAATTATTAATGGGAAAATCCAGCCTCAATTTTTTTATAAAATATATATTTAGATACACGATATTTTTTGTAAAACGTGTATATAATTACGCAATTTAATGGAGATTATAATCATTCATTTTTCTTATGCTTTATATAATTTCAATTTCATAGCAATGTTTTTTCTTACATAAACATAATTTTAAAATATTTAACGCTAAAATAAGAAGAGTTATTTAATGCAATTTATTTTGCTATTAGCCAGAATATATATAATATCAGCATTAAAAATGTAAAATTAAGTTATTGTTAGAGAGAAAATTTTACATTCTCAAAAAGAATTTATTGTGAAAATTTGATTAATAAGATTTGCGTAATGAAATATGGAATCTATTATACGGCAAAAAGATTATTATATTAATTATTTATTCTATTCCTGGATAATTTTTATAAATTTACAAAAAGGATGGAGAAAAAAAGACAGATTCTATGAACAATTTTTACATAATTTGTTATATTATATAAATATATTATATATAGATATATTAAAAAATATTATAT
>JBCEZX010000048.1:3819447-3835329 GCA_039654345.1 Cataglyphis cursor
TATTATATATATAATAAATATTATATATATATAAAATATTATATATATTATACAGATATATATAAAACATATAAAATATTTTTATATATTATATTATCAAATTATGTGTTTTATCGCATAATAAAATAAATAACTTATTTGTAAATAAAAAGATTATAATAAACATTTTTATTATTAGTTATGTAATTAAAAAATATTGATTAAAATCGACATTTTTTACGCTCTACTTAAACAAACAAATCTCCATCTCAGATTTCGTTCGCACAAGACATAACGGTATACCATATATTCAATCAAATCAGTGAAATCTGTCCTAATTTTTAAAGTTTCAATTTCGCTCCTTTTCGCGAAATTCTTGTCACAATTTCGCGTATGTTTACTGTACGTTATGACTTCTCGGTCAAAGACGATCATTGACCGAGATAATAGAGAGTCAAGATTCCGAGGTTTCGAAATGACTAAATCGCAACCGGGTAAATTGCATAACCGGAAATTATCATAATTCTGTAATACTTCGAATATAACAAGGAAGTACTGTGTAATGAAGATAGAAAAAAAGTGACGGCGCAATTAAATTTTCAATTCAAATGAAAGTTATATTAAATCAATAAAATTATAAAATCATCAGCGCAAATTGCTTATAAATAGTACAAATCTCATATTACAATCTCAAACGACAAATTACATTCAACTCAAGCGCTTTTACACAGTTATGATCGAACTATCAAACGCATCCTGTCATTAAACCCTGATTTTCCTCTTATATACTCGCAAGAAGATAAAAAGTTAAGACTCGTTCTTCTAAGAAATAGACTCGAGATGATTGCAAATTACCCACACGTATATAATCAACGAAGTGAACAGGGAAAGAGAGAGGCGATGCCTCGCTGGTAATAGCCGATAAGTCAATTGTAATCTAAAATAAAGTGAAAGGAAGTTTATCCTCTGTCTAGATCGAGAACGAAGAAAAATTTCACTTGTTTCGTTCAGCAAATTTTGATAAATAGATAACGTTATTATATGTTAAAGTAATAGAAATTATATATATATATATATATATATATATATATATATATATATATCCTTGAAATGAGTTTCATTGCTAAATTATCGCGCATAAATAAAGTTATTTATTTATACAGTATTCACACACACAGAACTTTCATTGTATCTTTTTCATTTTTATTTTTATCATTTCATCTTTTCATCCATTCATTAAATATCCATTAAATATTGGAAATATAATATTCATTCAATAATTTGTATATTTTCAATATTAATATTTATTTATTTATTTATTTATTTATTTATATTATCATTTATTTATTCATTTATGTATATCATCCAAAAAAACAAGAGAGAGAGAGAGAGAGAGAGAAGGGGGAGAGGGAAGAGGAAATTAAAAAAATTATTGTTTCAATTATTAAGAGACACATTTAAGAGAGAGAGAGAGAGAGAGAGAGAGAGAACATTTCTCTTGGACAAAATTTGGATTCACTGAGAAGGCCGTGTTTCGCTGTCATCACAATCATACATTATTTTCACAGTTCTCGAAATGGCCAATCGAATTAACAAGCATTTCTCCGCGCGAACAACCGTAGGAGCGCCATAAACACATGTTCGCGGATACCGTGACCGACGATGAAAGAACGTCCTGGTGGGAGGCAAAAACTCTCTCTCTAGAGCTCAGCTGATCATTAAAGCTGCCGTTGGCACAGTCAAACTTTCACGCTCGGCGATACGCGAGCTTCGCGAGCGTGTTTGTACCACGCACGCCAACGCTATCGATTTCAAGGCCCGCGCTTTCGTGCCCGATACGCCGATACTGTCCCGCGAAGCGGGACGCGAAAAGCGCTGCGCTGAGGCTGCGCGATTCAAAAATTGATTGTCGATAAATAAATCGAGAGGGCGGAAATACCGACAAAAGGTTGGCTGGGCACACCAGGGGATAGGATATGCCGCAGTGGAAATCGAGTCACCGTAACTGAATTTCTTCGCGAATCATTCCCGATTCGTGCTCGCGGTTGACACTTCAACCGATAGTTCTTGTGTCCCGTCGACGATTCAATTATTCGCATTCGATCGATTTCAAATCGCTCCGAGAGATTGTTCGTGTGTGGGTCGTGTGCGGCGGTCGTTGAGTTGCAAATTTTGCGAGTTTAAAAACGTTAAAAAAAAATAGAGGTAGAGAGAGAATACATTTATAATACACAATTACGTCTCCCTGTTTACAAATTAGATCGAAGAATTGGCTGCACCTCGATTCAAGATATATTCAGTTTGAAACGATGTCAAATAGTGCAAAGCGTGCCTAGAGATACCTCAATCTCGAAAGTGAATGAAAACACATGTGGCAATGATACCGCAGGTGATAAACCACGGGAAATAATAGCAACGATATTTCCAGGATCGTATTATCACGACGGGCGATCGCGCATACGAGGCGTGCGTTATTAGTGAAAGTCGTGTACGACGGTTTGAAGATCAAGACTCGCGTGAAAGGGGTAAAGAAGGTCAGACGAAAGGATGGATTAAGAGATCTTCACCTGGTCGGAGAAAGGAAGAGATAATTGAGGGAAAATTGAGAGGGCGGTCTCGACGACGTTCGAATTTCACACACACACGACATCGGTAAGAGATCGGTTTTAAAGAGTCGTAGCGTCTCGAGAGTCGCTCGTCATCTTCCACAATACAATACCTCTCCTCGAATATCGAATCGAAAAAAAGGAAGCTCGAGTGCACTCTTAGACGAGTTCTCGACGAGTGCTCGACGAGAGAAAGGATCCGCGGAAAGAGATGTACGCGAAATCACACCGATAGCTCTCTTCGAGACCTATCGGGAGTAAAAATAAGATTCGCGAAGAACTTCTAGATCGGATACTTTTGTAGAAATCGCGACTTGTCGAAATGTCATACCGGACAGGAAAAAGCTATCGATAGTAAAAGATACCGGCGATTTTTGCGATTTGAAAATATTTCAAGCGCGTCGTGATTCAGCGTGGATTCGGAAAGGGGAAAAAAGAGAGAAACGAGGTATTGAATTCGCTTGAATGTAAAACATACACATACAAAACCAAAACGTGCAATAAAGAGTGCATACAGGGTGCAGTGAAAAGCATCTCTGACGCTGGATACGCTTTTATGTATGTTTTTCCAGCTTTTAAGCCACAATAGAATCAATCATGAACGAATTAAATTTATATCTATCCTTTGAAGACGATAATAAACGTTATACATGTTGGCGAAATTTTTAGAAAACTGTTAGATAAACAGATTTATACAATAATAACACTCGGTATATATATATTTAGTAAAAATATTACAATATCCTTTTCCGCTATGTGTTACGAGAATTGTCATCGAGATATCAAGGAGATCAAAAAGGTGTAAGTAAGAGTTTAATGATAAACTTCAGGAAGTCATCAGCCATATCATCAGCCATCTAATATCTTTCAGCATCCGTAAAGATATCGAAAGTGAGTCTTTCTCTCTCTCTCTCTCTCTCTCTCTTTCTCCGTTACATAACTAATTCACTAATCTGCATAATCAAAACTTGTTTAGAACAGGAATTTATGCATCGAGGAAGAAAGCGAGATTGATCAAGAGGGCGACGAGAAATAACTTCTTGCACAATCGACAAACTCTATTTCCTCTCAATTAGGAGGAGAGAGAGAGAGAGAGATTAGAGAATATTTTATTTCCGGTCAATCTTTTATTCGAGAGAGTCAAAAGAATTCAATTTGTTTAATGGAATCTTATAAAGAAGATTTTTGCAAAAGATCCCGGTAGTTGGACGAGTAAACTTGACGCACAAAGCGAGATGGCATCCTTCAAACCGTTCGCGCTTGCCGGAAGCGAATGAGGATTGAAAGAGACGAAGTCTCGAGTGGCTGCGAATTCACCATAGACATTCAAATTTCAGGCCGGCTATCTTCTTTTCGACGGTGCATTAGAATGACAATGGGTTGTTTAGCTTGATGAGACCACCTGTCTGCAACTCTTTTCGGACTATTATATCGGTGCGTTTCGGGAGGGAGGGACAGGAGCGATTGCCGAAACGCGCGAGCGAACACAAGGCGGAGGATGCCCGCGGAATCCGCAGTCATAGAGACGACCGGTGATCGGTTGAGACGCCTTCGCGACGAAACGACGATCACGGAACGATCACGGAACGATCGCGATTTATCGGTGCCGCTAACTGGAGCGTAAGGAGACCCGTTCTCCCCTTCTTCATCTCGGTCAAGCAACAAGAATACAGATTTCATCGGTTTCTCGCTTCGTCGATGCACAAAGGAGTTCGTGACGAAAGGGACGCGCGTTCGAGCGTAACGTGACTACGTCCGCGATGCAAGATCGCGAGATCGCGATTGTTCCTCTTTGTTGAGAGAAGGTGGTATCGCGGTATCCTCGTGGTATCCTCGCCGCGTGATAAGAGCGATCGAAGCGGTCGAATAGATTTTCGCGAAGATGACGCGCCAACACGCCCTCCTCCTGGCCATCACCGTGTTAATCGAGCCCCTGCTAGGATACGACGTCCTGTTGGCCACCATGGGTGGTACCAAGTCACACACGGTGCCCTTCGTCGCCCTTGGTACGAGCCTGAGCTCGCGGGGCCACAACGTCACGCTGCTGAGCGCTTTCTCCGGTCCCGCAGCGAATAATGGGCTTCACGAGCTGGTGCCGTCGATCCTCGAGGTGATTTACGATCCACTCCCGCACTAACTCGATGCCCCTGTCCCGGGTAAAATCGCGATCCCCCGAAACCACCGCGGGCTATCGTTTTCCTCCTACGTCCAATTTGGCTCTTGACCTAGCTAATTTTATTACACGCGGTGTAATTTACCGTATCAGCCCGTCCGCTTATACGATCCTCTCCTTCATTACCTATCCTTTCTTAACTCTCTCATCTCTACGGACTTTTTTTATTTCGTGAGACACGGCCGGGGCATGCTTGAGTACATTATGGAATATTTCGAATAATATTAAGATTTATATATGCTTGCGCATTGGCCATAAAAGTCAACGGATGTGATGGCAAGTCTTTCGAACGTTTCTATGCTCTCTTTTTAGAAGCGATATAATAATACAGGCTGATAAAAAAAATTTTTGTCGAGTAAATCTAATCAGAGTAGATGCTTCTTATAGATCGTCGGCCACAAAAAACAATGTCGCTGTCAAAATTCCTCCATCACGTCAGATTTTTAAATTATTTTGAATTTTAAGATGAGAAATCAACAATTTTTTTGTTTTTTTTAATTTTTAATTTTTTAGTTTTTTTTTTTAATTTTAAAATGAAAAATCGCTGATTAAATTATCTTAAAAATAAAAATGGCATTGTTTTTGTGGCCGAAAATCTATAAAACATTCTAATCATATTCTGATTAGAGTTATTTGACAAAAATATTTTTTTATTGGCCTGTGTAATCAAAAATTGAAGACAAATTTAAAAGTAATTTACTTCCATTAAAAAAAAAAAAAAATATACAAAAACTATTCTCGCGATTTATCCGTTGTATCTTTTTTTTCTCTATAAATCTTCGTGGACGAGAAAGTTAGACTCTAAATTTCGTAATTCGTCGAAAGTTTGACGGATCGAAATTCGAAGTTTTTGGATTAAAGTTCGGACAGACCGAGCTCCGAGCGTAGAAGATTTATGTTATCCTGGCGCGCATAATTCTTACGACAGGCTTACGTCGAGAACTTTACGTCCGAGTGGGATCTGATGGGCGCCAGATTCCGGAACGAGCTCCCGATCTCACCATGGGACGCCATGAGGTACGGCTGGGAGTCGTGCGAGGCATTGTTGCGCGACGCGGCGTCGACGGCCGGTCTGAAAAAACCGCATGGCAATCCGCGCGCGCGATGGGACGTCATGGTGGTCGACGGCGCTTTTCCCGAGTGCCTGCTGGGGATCCTCCACGGCGAGAATGTACCGACGATAATGCTCAACACGGTAATAAGCCATTCGCCAAATCGCAGAAACGTGACCGAATCCTCCCCGAGTAATTTCAAATTCTGTTAGAGCTTCTACCTCGTTTCCCAATCTCGTCTGTCAACAACAGTCGGATCGACTTCTACTTGAATTATTTGTGATATACAGACTGTTCCAGGTCAGGTCAATGAAACTTCGGCTTCTTATAGGAAATTGAATTTCGAACAAAAAAGTTTCCGATAAACATTTTTTTATGATTTTTAAAAATAATTTCAAAATCGTTCATTTGAAAAAAATGACGCAATAAATTTGATGGAAAATTAAATAATATCAATTTTATTTAATTCTGATAAGGCGTTCAAAAGAAAATAAGTTCAAAACAACAAAAAAAAGTAGAAACTTGAAAAAATCATCTTCCAATGGTCTTTATATAAACTACATTTGCAGTGCAAACATTATAAATGCAAATATAAAAATGTCCTAATTAAATTTTGATCATAACTAATTTACAGAGAGTTTATTAGCTATAACATTTTAACGAAGTGTTTCCAACACTTATGTCTATAAGAACTTTTTTGTTCCAAATTTAATTATCTATAACAAGTTTCATTGACCTAATCTAGAACACTCTGTATATATATTCATTACATACTCGTATACATAGATATGAATCATGAAAAAATTATGTATAAGATGGATTAATTCGTTCAAAAAAAAAATTGTAGTTATAAAAGTAAAAAGAGCGATGCAGGATTAAATTGTAATTCAGGATTAAATCGCACCGTACTTTTTCATATTAGAATTATCGAAGTGTTTTAAATATGTCACTATAAATATGTACAACATAGACAACATTGGGACAACATATTTTGCAATGTACATAAGACACTAATTTTTTAATTAATTTTTTTTAATTTGTTTTTTACTAGTGGTTAAATATCGATATGTCGGAGAATGCTTAACAATTTCTAAAATAAGAAGCTTAAAGTTAAATACGTATAAGATTCTTCATATAAATCCGAGTCAAAATTCTGCTTTTATATTTTTAACTTCTTATCTACTTTATTTATATATTTTAGAGAATTTCTAAATATATTTAATTTATATAGGAGTTGACTGTTTTGTACATTAAATAAACAACAAACAAACAGGTATTTATTTAACGATTAAAAACAAAAGTTTTGAAATAAACGTAAAGTTCTTTCTTTGAACTGCTTGATTCGTTTATCGAATTGTGCAACAATATTCAAATAAAATTGTATACAGATATTTATCGTGATTATCTCATGAGTATGGAATGTACAAAACACGCTTATTTGTCGTATCCTCACGTTTTCGTACACAAATGAAAAGTAAACGGCGAGTACCGTGTTATGTTCACTCGACTGTGTGTAACTAATATAACGATAGGTAGTTGCCTCCTTGAATAATTTATATACGTCTCCTCTAGACGTGCTAAAACGATGTTTTAGAAACTTACAAGTTAAACTTTAACTATTCTGTTTGTATATTTCGATATTTCTGCTTTCGTCATTTCGTTTAATGACTTCGACGATGCGTAATCACAAGCGAGTTTTTACGATGACGGAATAGCGTCATCGTAATTCTTTTTTTACTTAAAAAAAAAAAAAGAAACATTTTTCTTTCGATTTTCTTTTTTCGCGAAATCAATATTTTCGACGCGATAAAATCAATCGCGTTTTTTTTTTGCGTGTATCATTAATGATAGAGACGATATGTTATTATATTATGCAGGTGGCACTGTACAGCGGATCCGTTATGCTCCAAGGCAATCCCTCACCGTGGTCGGTGACGCCATATTTCGGCAAAGCGATTACTCAAGATATGAATTTTTTCCAAAGAGTCTTAAATGTGGCATCCCTGTTCACTGTAAAAATTATGCATTGGATCACAATTTCCGTTTACCTTCGGCCGACTCTTCAAAAATATCTCGGTAAGCGTTTAAATATCAACACTTGGCGTGTTGTATTGTTGATGTTTTTGTTTTTTTTTTTTTATGAAAGTTGATGTACATATAATCGCACAAAAATTTGTGTTCTCTTGTTAAAAAAATGTACTGGTTAAAATTTTTGTGTTAAATATTTAACACATTCGTGTGTTAATTTAATATATGCTGTTGCGTTAATTGAAATCAAGTGTTAAATTATTAAAACAAAAATGTAAAGTAAAAAAAAATGTAAAAATAACACAATCTGCATCTATTTTTAATTTTACACAGTAGATATGTATTATTAATGACAGGATTTATCTGTTAAAATTTGCATGAAAAAATGTTGATTTTATTCTAAAATATAAGATTGAGAATGACTATAGATTGTTAGTAACATTTTTTCGAGTTAATTTTATCATTAAAAATATGTTGATTTTACACAAAATTTATTTCAAATTATTTTGAAGTTTGCATTTCTTTCGTATTAAAATATTAACATAGTATTAGTGTCGCCATTTAACATATTGTATTAAATTAACTCAGAAATTTGTGTGGACCTTGTGAAATTTGGGACAAGTAATATTTATTAAAATTAATAAATTTTTCTGTGCGTGCACATTTTATTTCTAAGATATTCATAACAATGATAGCAGTGATTTTTGCTTCCAACAGGTGATCAAATACCTGACGATCTGTACAGTTTAACGGCGGAGGTTCCTTTGACTTTGCAGAACAGTCATTACACCGTGGCCGATTCCGTGCCCTACTTGTCTAATGTCGTGAACGTGGCTTGCCTTCATTGTAGACCGGCGATTCAATTAAATTCCGATTTGGAATCCTTCCTGCGACCTGGTAATATATATATATATATATATATATATATCGCAGGCATATTCTTTCTTACCTCTCTTTCATTTCTTACCTCTCTTTCCTATTTATTTCTGCGTAAAATTCACATTTCTAACAGCTTCCTAAAGCTTTTATATTTCATAGCGAAACTATCGTAAGTTTAAAGAATGACATTTACTCGTCGTATTAAATAAAACATATCTTTCTTTTATTAAAATATATTTTTATAAAAAAAATCGCGCGCGCTTAAAAAGAGAAAATAGAAAGAAGCAGTAAACTAATGTTATTTCGATAAGTGAGTTTTAGCGTAAGATTCTCATTTAAGCCTTTCAACACGTGACGACATTTCTCGCATATTACATAAGGGGCCGTATCGCACATATAACAGCTGCCAGGCACAACGGTTATTTCGCGTTGACGCTATCTTCTCCCCACGAGGTGACTCGTGTGGCTGTTAGCAAGCGTGCGATAAACATCTCTGGCCAAAATCGCATGCAATACCGAGACTTCGAGGAAATTCTTGCGCAGGTTTCGTGTTCGTCTCGATGGGATCGTCGGTGCAGGCTTCCGGAATGCCGGAGGCTCTACGGCAGATCTTCGTCGCCGTCTTCTCCGCGCTACCGTACAACGTTATTTGGAAGTGGGAGGGTGCCAAGATCAAGGATCTACCTGCGAATGTGAGAACGGCTGCCTGGTGGCCGCAGCAGGAGCTGCTCGGACACCCCAAACTCCGCGCCTTCGTTTCCCACGGCGGACTATTATCCCTCCACGAAGCAGCTTATCACGGCGCGCCGACCCTCGTCCTGCCGGTCTTTTGCGATCACGATGGAAACGCGGCGCAAGCCGGTAAATCATTTCCTTCGCTTCGCGTGAAATTTATACATCGCGGTAAAGGATAAAAATAAATATTGAATAAACCTCTTATCTTCTACCCTCGCGATTGACATGAGGTTTTAGGCATGTCTCAGAATTTAAAGCTAATCAGATTTGCAAAATTCTCACTAAGGGGTCAAATCATCCTTTATATAGAGTGGCTTTTTGCTGTTCTCGAAAATTATTTAAGATATTAAAAAAATGTTTTATATGAAAATTTCATTTCAATTTCATAAAAATACCTCTAACTACATAAAAATTTTTAAAATAATTTTTGTGGAAGAATTATTAAGAATAATTAGTGACTTGTGAGTTGAATTGATTAGTTACTTGTGAGTCAAAAAAGCTTAATTAGTTTTACGAAAATGATCCATCACTGACTACGGAAATATGAAGGTAGAAGTAGGAAAAATAATTTGAGTGTGAAAATTTAAAAATAACAACTGCAAATTTAAATAATAATTTACGCGCAATTTGTAAATAACATTTTAAATAGAAAAGATATATAGCCTCGATAAATTTTTAATAATTATTTTAATAATTATTATTTATTTTTAATAATTATTTTAATAATTGATTCACTATATTTTTGTATATTTATTTGATGCAGAAAAACTGGGTTACGCTTTGATAATGGATCTGGCCGATATATCCATTAGTGCGCTTCACGAAGGTATACTTAAAGTTGCCGCACTTCACAATAATTCTTATCGAGAGGCAGCTAAGAAGCGAAGCACGTTGCTTCGCGATCTCCCGATTGATTCCAGAGAATTGGCCACGTGGTGGGTAGAACACGTCGCCAAACATGGAGGTGCCGATCATTTAAAGAGCTCGATCAGGTAATATTTTTTCCGTATTATTATTATCTTTATACGCCCCCATTCGTATATTTTTTCGAAATATTCTCCGTAATTTTTTTTTTTTTTCATTTATTTCCTGGAATCTCTATTTCCTTCCTTCTTTGTTTCATATTATATACTTTCATATTATTATATACCTTCATATTATGTACTTTTTCTCGTTACTACCTTCTAATATCCTCTTTCATACATCTCATCTTAAAATATCTTAAAATATCTCGCTCTTTTCTCTTTCAATTTATAAATTTCTTATCCTATAATTTTCACATTTATCAATACTTGTACTATATTTTCTCTCTAATGTTTCTCCATTCCTTTTATATTATATTTATTTCTCTTTTTCTTCCTCAATTTTCTCTGTACTAGCTTGTCTTTCTCATTCCTTTTTACTACTTTGTTATTACTTAGCCTCAATTTCTTCTCATTGAAATACTTTTTAATATTTCTATATTTATTCTGTTTCTTGTTTTTTTGAAAATCAAATATGTAGATGTACCTCAATTAACTCTCAATATTCACATCAAGTATTTCAACTAGCTTCTCTAGCTTTTCTTTCTTATATTCTTTCCATATTTTTAAAATTATTAATGTTTAATGTATCGACAAATTTATTGAAATAGATTTTATATAAAATGTATTAAGACGTTCGATATAGCAAATAAATCTCTGATATTTATGTGAAATTGAAGAAATTAATAAATGAAATTAATAGAAGAAATTAATAAATAAAATACAACGTGTTTCAGATACATGAGCACGTTCCATTATTACAGTATAGACGTCGCAATATTTTATTTATCGAGTTTAATCTTGATAATTTACGGACTCAAGAAATTGTGCTGGCGAGCGGTAATTGGTCAGGATGTCTTCAAGAAGAAAGTAGATTAAGATAGATAATCTCGTGGAAAATTTTTCGCCAAAATTTTATTTATTATATCGCGCATTAAATACGTCTAATTGGGACAAAATGGGAATTATAGAAGAGAGACTGGTTTTTCGATCTAATTTCGCACAGTCTTTTTTTTTTTAAAGATCTCTAATATATTTTTACGAATAAGTTATTTGTAGTTATTCGTAGTATAATAAACTTGTTTAATTTAGCACAAATTGTCTGTTTACCTAAATATTTAAGAATTTATAATTTTAAGAATTTATATAGGTACAAATAATAAAATACTTTTATGTTTATATATATATATATTTGTTCTCGTTATGAAATATTTTGCTAATATAACAGGATTTTACCGGAAGATGTTATAGCTGTGGCGATTAAATGACAGCTGCTGTAGCAGCAATCGTGATATCGCTTTCTACATTATCTACATTTTCTTTATAAATAACAAATTAAATTTTACACACAAGTTGTTTATCATTATTTCGGTTACAAACTTATAAATGATCATATTTTGGTATTTATGATTTATGTGTATGTGTGTGTGTATGTTGCGAGAAAATTTATATTAAAATTCTGTATATTGGAAATATATTGTAAATAAAATAATAAATGAAAATTATATAAATTTTGCAATGCGCGACAAATTATTAAATTAATAATAACTAGTATAAATTCTCAGAGTGTTTGCACAAGGAGAAAATTTTATATTACAAATTACATTTTTTACAACAGTTTTAGTATAAAGCTGAAATATAACATTAAATATTTATATAACAAAATTATTTTCTAATAATTATACATTTATTTGTGCATCAAAATATTTATTTAAATAAATTATATGTATTTTAAATATTTATTTAAAATATATATTTGAAAAATCACAAATATTTTTTTGTAAAATATAATATGTAATATATGGTATATATGTTACAAAAATATTTTATAATTTTTATCGCAATGTTTTCTCCGTGTATATAGAAGCAAAGTAAAAAAATATAGAAAAAAGTATGTATGTTACTACTCAAAGTAGTAATGCTTTTTTCGGTAAAATTATTCAATATTTCAACGTGAGTAAAAAAATGGCAAAGTCATTCTTACCACAAAACTTAATATGCATAATTTTAATATGTAAAAGTTATTTTAATATGTAAAAGCAATAGAAAGAAAAACATCACGAACAAAGTAAAAAATTCATGGACATTTTTATCAACGAGAAATATCTTAAAGGGTGAATAATGTTAATAAACATCAAGATTCGCGATTTTATTTTGCACAACAGAAAATGCACTCTAACTTATAAGTAGAACTTACATGTTGGATATCCACATATATGTATATATATATATATATATATATGTGTGTGTGCGTGTGTGTGTGTATGTGTGTGTGTGTATGTGTACAAGACAGAAACTGATATTAGAACGTCGCGATATTTCCTTTGATGAAAGAGAGAGATTGCTTTCATGTTAGGAGAAATAAATTATAAAAAAAGAAAAAGAAAGCCAGACGAATAAGACAGAAGCGATCGAAATTGAGACAAACCAGATGTCGACTATCAATCGCGTGTACTGCACCAATTACTCATAAATATTTATCTAAGAAACATTCACGCTATCGCGAGTTATCTTATTAGAAGATCAACATTGTTGATTGATACGGTGACGTAAAACAAATCACTATCTCACATTATTAATGCGATAAACAAATATAGATCACGAATAAAAATTCGAGAACCTCGCGATCTTGATTGAAGGACAAATAATATTGATTAGAAAATAATCGGAATTATTTAATCGGGATATTTATTATTTAATCGATATAGAATCTACTTTTAAATGATTTAATTTTTCTAGATGATAAAAATATTTTATCTAACAACTATATGCATATGTCTACAGTATTATATAAAATTAAATTTATTAATTTCTCTCGTATTAATATATAAAATTAAATTATTAATTTCTTTCACAAAGAGAGATATTTGGAACGTAATAAAAAACTTACAGAGCGTTGAAGCTTCATTCTTATTCCTAGCACGTCGGGCGCGGACAAACTTCCTTTATTCTTAGCTTTCTCAGCACTCACTTCATTTCATGGCACATAAGCACATAATAACAATTTTGTTTTAATTATTTGTATGCATATAATCTAAAAAAGGCGGAAAAAAGATTTATATCAACAAAATATAATAATAAAATATTTTTTTGAGTGATTTAACGAAATCTAATTTTTTGAAAACTTTGTATTTTTATAATACAAAAATGATAGTTATACATGCAAATAAAAGGATACGTAAAACATCTTTTGTAAGGATCAAAGTAAAATTATATAAGCTAATCCTCTAAGTTTCATGTCATATACGATAAATAAAAGACAATAAATCGCTTGCTTTGCCAAAATCGAAATATATTCATCCAGCATTTTTTATTCAATTTATTAAATATCTATTTTCAAAATCCTATATTTTTTTACTATGATATTTTTATTCTACACATACACAATTCAGAATGTACACTACTTGATGTTAAAAATGCTTTGAATAATTTAGTTAATCAAATAAATCGTATTTATAATAACTTTTTCTTTAGGACAAAAACGATATATAAATACATCGTTCTCGGCCATTATGTACGTGATTGTGTTGCGCGAATATTATGTTTCGAATGATAATATTACTAATTAATAGTATATATACTTACCTCCCGATCCTTCCTTCTCGAGCTTGCCCGCCAAATTGAAAATCCATCGAATCGACGATCGTTAAGAAACCCGTCTTGCACGTACACCCGTATTCTTCACTGGAAGCGATTTGCGGCGGCGACCACGTGGCGGCGCCCGCATCGTGACGGAGTGACGTTTCTCATAGAGCTGTCACGTTCGTGGTCGCGTTCGGCTGTCGGTGTGTGTACAATCGCGGCTTCGAGCAGTAGCAGCCGACTCGTGGAGTCGGTATATACGTTGTGCGTCGTCTGCTCTCGATAAAAGCGAACCGCGCGCGCGTTTGTATTCGAGAGTAGAGGAAAGGAGAGGGAGAGAGTGAGAGAGAGAGAGTTTATTACATTCGCGTACAACAAACTCGCGCGAGAGAGTTCCGAGTTTGTGCATATGTGTTCGTGCGCGTACGTACATGTTCGTGTGCGCGTGTGTGGGATGTGGTGCACGGATACGTACTCCCGGAAGAAACGGAGAGACGAGTGAGAGAAGAGGGATATACTGCTTTGCCGAGACCGCAGGCCGCAGGCTTCCGTTGTCATCTCCGTTGCGAAGCGTCGCGAGCACGTGAATCCGTGCTCAAGCCGCGTACGGCCACGGCACGTACGAGGTGAGTGATCTCGGTCGCAAAAGGGCAAGCTTTGCCCACGTGATAAAGTGCGCGTTCCTATCCTCGCGATTGCCTCTTTGCGGCGCGAGCGTCCTCCCTTCTTTTCGCTAAAACAAAAGCGAGCCGATCGAAACGGATAAGCGGTTCTCGCTTGCCTTCCTCTCCCCTCCTCGCCCCTCCTTTCTCGCCCGTCGAAGAATCGGTCGTGTAGTAATTTTCGGGCGACGTCAATCATTCAAATGTACGACGTAACGCGAGCGCCAAGAAATTGGAGCGAGAGAAATGGCAAGATATATAAATATATATGACATATATGTATACATGCATGCATGTATCGCAACAAACACACACACACACACACACACACATACACACGACATATATAGACGCGGGAGAGGGATGAGACAGGAAGAACGTGAGGGAAAGCGGAGCGAACGAGATAGAGGAATGTAGGGACGCTGTGCACGAGACGCGCCCGAGACTCGTGTGAACGCACGTGGGCGTCGAGCATTGGAGCGGGACGGGGGACGGGGAAAGAGAGAGAGAGAGAGAGAGAGAGTGTGTATGTGCGCGCGTGTGTGTGTGTGTACGCGCGCGCGCGCGCGCCCTCGCGGTAACGGGGCTAACCGAAACACTTATGATGACGTACGTGATGTACAAGCGCGGCGATCGATTGCGGCGGCGTTGTGTCGCCGACGACGACGACCCAACGCCGCCTTAAATCAGGGGAAAGGTGAGTACGCGTTCGCGTCCCTTACGCGCCGCACGTCACGTAGCGCTCGTTCTCGTCTCTCGTAGTGCATCTCTCGTCGTTGGTTCGTTTGTATATTGCATATTTACCGCGCGAGGTGCACGGGGGGAGATAGACGCCATACATCTACGAATTGCGGAGGACGCGTCTCGAAGTAGACTTCCTCGACGCGTAGATTTCTGCGTCCTTTCTACCCCCGTAGACTCCGACTTCGGCCCGACGTGTGACGTAATCCATTCAAGCGTTTACTACGCAATACAAGACGCGACCGTCTATCTCTCGCCGTCCCCTCGCCGTCTGTGCCCCGCGCTCTCTGTCTCTCTCGCTCGCTCGCGCTTCGTCGCGCCCGCTCAATGCCTGCGACCTCTCGCTCCCCACCAACCCCTATCGCCGCCGCCGCCGCCGCCGCCGCCGCCGCCGCCGCTGCTGCCGCCGCCGCAGCCGCTGCC
>JBCEZX010000048.1:3845693-3872668 GCA_039654345.1 Cataglyphis cursor
CAAAAAAATCAAAAATCAAATATACGTAGCCCGCGGAAATTCAAAATTCGCGATACTTTTTGAACAGACCTCGTACGGAATTTATCATTGGACGTGGCGTAGTCTTTAATGGACTGTTCCATTAATAGAACATCTAAATTGAGTACGACGAAAATGCCTTTTATCGTAAACATAGAAACGCAGCGATCGAATATTTGTAACTCAATGTCTTGTATTTAAATACGCACTTTGGACATTTATATGCCGAGCTTTATCCGAAAATAATATATTACACGCGATGGCTTTATGTAGATTGTCTATCAAAAAAAAATCATGCACCGATTTATTAGTTTTTTTTTTTTTTTTTTTAATGATATCTCGAATTCTGCTGCAAATTTTAATGATCTTTTTGTTGAATAAAATTGATTATCATTTATAGGAAAAATATTTATCCACGTAAAAATATATCAGAAAACACAAAATATTTTAAATATTTTAAATGGAAAAATACAGATGCATTTTTCCTTTAAAGCCTAATCCATACTTATTTCTCTAAGCTAAAATATATATATATATATATATATATATATATATATATATAAATTATATATAATCATGATGGAATATATTGTCGAGGATTTATTATTGACGCATGGCAAACAGTAATTATATTATAATAATAAATTAGAATTGTGGAGATACATAATAATGAAAACCGTGTGCACGGATTAATTATATTCACGACATCTGTGACACGAATATGAATTTCCATCTCTCGAAATTATACAATTGATATATAGAATATGTAGACAATATAATATATTAATTTAATAATTATGTATGTATATATAGAGATAAATCATGTTCAAAAACAGTTGCGGTCTCCCTTTTTTTAACGATATAAAGTTTCCTAAACGAATTTTGTCACATATTTCATAACGTATGCAGTTTATATTTCCATATAAAGTAATATAGTTGCAGAAAACTGCACGACGATAAATTTCTAGCATTTTAATGCCACCGTAATTGGCTTGGTATAATAATATCTTACAAGCACATGAATTTTTTAAAGTAGGTGCACTCGAGAGAACCGACGTAGAACACGTTTTCTGTTGCAAACGTAGAACGTATATACGTGGAAACGGAAATTCCGTAACAATATTATTATACACAGCGGGACGAATTTTCAAAGATGTTGGCACAAAATATCCTCGTTACCCCATAGAGCTCGTAAGCATTCGAGCGCCGGCAGTGATACTGCTATCCATTTGCTCCATCGGCAATGGTACTTGGGTAGCGGAGCAAATTTTCCTCAAAGTTTGAGTTTACCCGAAGCGAATGTCACGATGTCGCGAAAGCATCTCCTCGTCGCAAAGTGAAACCTGACGATACGGATATTCACATCCGTGTGCATAAACGTTTCAACGCTGAGCCTCGTTTATATCACGTACGTGAGATATCAGAATTCTTATCTGCGTAGTCATATCATTAATGTATTAGCGATACGAGAAAATGGAAAGAATTTTGGGATGTACTTTTCAATATTTTATTGAAATTTTTGTATGTATTAGCGATAAGAGAAAATGGAAAGAATTTTGGGACGTAATTCTTCAATATTTTATTTCAATTTTTGTAGAAATTTTTTCAAAAACAAAATAGCCGAGAGATCTGTATTTGTTACATTTTTTTTCAAGCGATCATTATTGATAGTAAACAAATTCGAAATTCTTTTTCGACAGGCTATTTTTTTTTCTTTTAATTAGTACTGGAGATGTTTAGTAGTTTTTCATTTGCTTTTTTTTTTAGAATAAAAAATTATTTTTGTGATTCATTTTAATTTAATGTAGGTAGTATAATATAGGTGAAAATTGAGAATGTTTTTTACAATTTTAATATATCTCGAATGTTTAATTTTATTTTCAAATATCTTTTCCTTACGCTAATTCTTTCTTAATTCTTTTAATAATTCTTTCAATAATTCTTTATTATTTAATTATTCTTTTAAAAATTCTTTTAATAATTCTTTTTAAATGCGAAGTTTGTACTAAGATCGCTTCTTCTCATGTCTTTAGAAAAATTTTAAATATTACGCGAATATGCGAATTTTCTAGAAAAATTTGCGCGAAAAATTTCGCTAAAATGAACGCGATACTTTATGTTTACACTCGATTATCCGAGCGCACTTACACAGAATAAAAATATTCTGTAAGATTAAGTTCTTGGAAATGCGCACACTTCATATGTGACGCGACTAAATATTTAATACACGAACCTTACGCTCCTTCTAACTAAGTAAGAGACTACACCTATCCTAGAAAAGGTGAAGAAGCGCACACATTCATCAATGGGCACTTCATCATCGACTTCTTTCCAGTAGTAAACCAAGCGCGCGCACACGCGCACGCCGATCTCGAGCAACGGGAACAGGCTATGCTTGCGCGCGTATGCGTGCCTTTGAAATAACTGGGATTCCATTGCGAAAGTATATGCGTATATACGACGACAACCTGTTCGGAGATAGAACGAAGTAAACGGTTCGCATGGTCGCTCTCTTAGCCGTTCGTTCCTCATCGTCGTCGTCGTCGTATTTTATGATTTAACTTTTACGGAGAAGCATGATCCGTTGCTCCGTTCATGCAAATTTCCCGGTGCGAAACTTATTTTTTCCCACGTGATAGATTGGCAGAGTAAATCGGTAAAAAAATGGTGAATTAAAAATCGTACGAGATACTAAAAAAAAAAAAAAAGGAAAAAAAATAATACGAGCGTTTTAATTATTTAATTCTGATTCACACGAAACCTTGATCTTATTACGCAGTCGGTTATCTCGATCAATAACGTCGGGTCAATTACTTTTTTATCAACTTCAATTAATTATAGTCGTGAAAAATATATTTTTTTATTTAAAGTGAACTCATGGATGTATCGGGAATTTTCTTATCTGTTTGTATCAGGAATTTAATTATCGAATGTCTGAAGAAAATTGTCAACAGACTTACAAAAACAATGGCAACATCACAAACAATAGAGACACATATTACTCAACATTTGTAGCCTTTTCTTTAACAATTCAATTGTTCTAGATGCTAGAGGGAAAGAATATTACATCGCAAAAAAGTATTTCAATTACTATAATAATTATTTTGAGTATATATATAATTACGTTGTAATTGCATAAGTTACGTAATACCATTTAAAATATCATATAAAGCAATTTGGTTTATATGGAATTCACTTTGCAATTACAAATTGCAAGTCTCTCTGAGGATGAAAATTATATTTGCGTAAAATTTGTTTAAACAGCAATTTGTACCAAAATGCAAGATTCTACTCGCGTGAAAACCGTATTTGCACGGTGAAATTTATATATGAATATACATGTAATAACTTGTATTTATAAGTGTATTTCAGCGCAATATTTAATTTAAATCTACATATTCCATAGATGATCAATCATTCTCAATTAGATTCAATCGTACTAAACGATTGAGCATTGAAAGAGTAGCAACAAAAACAGGAAATTGCATATTTCATTCACACCTTTCCAATAAAGATGACTTTAAATAAATGTTTAAAAAACACGTGCGTATAATAATATTAACGATAAGAACACTTAACCAAATTTTTCCGAAGAATTTTTATTTCTTGACTATTTTGATAATTTTAATTTTAATTTTCATCGATCTTGAAGTTAATTAATTATTAATTAATGGACAATATTAATATTTTAACATCAATTTACAAAATTAAAATTTACAAAATCAAAACGCGAAATCAAGAAATATGAATTCTTTGGAAAATTTTTTGTCAAATATTTTTATCATTAATATGTTATATACATTTATTTAAAATCAACTTTAAATATTTATTTAAATTGCCTTTATTGGAAACGTATGAATGAAATACACAGTTTCCTGTTTTTGTTGTTACTCTCTCAATCCTCAATTATTTAGCACCATTAAGATTAATGAATGAGAGGAGTCTCTTTATCGCGAGATATTTTTTTAATTGCGAATTAACAAGATTTCCTGTAAAATATGACGTCGACGAAACTTCAAATTTCGAATGCGCGAAACATAGGACTTCCCCCGATCGATTTAATTTGAAAACTCAAACGACGCTGTATCGCAAATAAGGAGATAAGATCTTTGACAGTTCTTTAAATGCGTCTGATATAGCTTGACCTACTTTCTATCAACTACGCGGGAGAACTTGAGAACAGAATGATTCTACAAAATAGCTTCTATACTCTATTGTATCTCAAACAAAACAAATAGAGAGATATCGAATAGTGAATCAATTTATTTAGGTATTAATCGGTCGGTTATTGTGTGATTTTGTCACGTTTATTTATTTGCGTTTCTCGTGTACACGTATTGCTTTCGCGAATGAGATAATTCTAGGATGACTGAAAGAGGGGATTCGAAAATTTCGATTTTATACACTCTGGCAAAGCCAAAAAGGAATACTGATTATGAAATAAACTTGTTTGATAGTTCGCTGTCAAAAGAGATTTTCTCACACGTATACGTCACAGGCGTGGTCCAATGTCGAGGTATCATCTTTCATTTATAATTGCCTTAGCGAAAGGTAGGAGAAAATAAGGAGGACCTTTACACGCATATTTGAGTCGCTTTTTTTGCCAGCTCCCATTGCCTTAATATTAAATCGTAACATCACACAAATTGAACATTAAAAAAAAAAATTTCCTTTTTTCAATTCACGGAAGAAGTCACGTGACAAACGTCAAAAGCTAATAGCAAAATGCGCTTAACAAGCTAATAATAAAAGAGACCATAATACTTACGGATGTCTTGGATCTCACTAATTATCCTTTTAATGATAATTGAAGAATTTTGAAATTAGCTTAATCATACTTTTTAATTCCTGACTGCTTGTAGTCCAATTAACTTAGATGTTACGCGCATTACCATCAAGTCTTTGTCCAGAAAAGTGTATAATCCACTTTTGTGGATTTTCTCAAGTATTTTTGTTTCTTTATTCTCCTTTTTTTTGTAGATTATTATATGACCCTTGATTAAAAAGAGCAGAATTTAATTAAATTAATGCAAAAATAACAGAAGTATGTAATTTATATGGGAAAAATTCTAAGAATTATTAGACATAAAAATTTGAAAATTTTATTTATTTTGCAATAGTTGAAAAAAAATTAAAGATTCTGGAAAAGAAAAATACGAAAAAGAAACGAATTACTAATTATATTGAAGAATACTATGTGTAACGTTAGAATTACTACAATATAATAAAATGTCAAGTTTCATTTTTATTTTGTAAAAGATGAAAAAGATTTGAAGTCTGGGAAAGGAGAAAAATACGAGTAAAAAGACTACAAACAAAACAAATTACAATTGAAGAATATTATATGTTACATTGTAATAATAGTTGAATGAATCGCTTAAAAATGCGTCTGTATTTTTTCTCAATTCGTTTGCGTAGTGATCTATCGGGGCTATCGGCATGGCAAGTAATGTGGGACAAGGCAGTGGCAGTGCTCTAGTGATTATATTATCGATACGCCATCGACATCGGCCAGTCCCACTTTTAACCAGAGGACAGACATCGTATCTACAGCCCCCATGTAAGTATTCACACGAACATTTACATTCGCTCTTTTACGCGGTTGTAAATCCTTTCGTAAATTCTAATAAATGAGCTGCGTCGCCTTTGAAGACGCGCGTCTTGATTATCTCTTCACTTTATTAGAGGAAAGAGAGAGAGAGAGAGAGAAAGAGAGTTAATAAAACTTTCGAAACTATTTATTAGTATTGCACAGAATAAGATTCTCGATGAATATTAAAAAGAAAGATACTATTGTTTCAATGTCAATGTATATATAATTTTTAAATTTTTTGAATAAATTAACATATCATCGCTCGACTAAAAGTTGACCATTTAACTGAGATGGTGAATGTTGAAAGTTAACGTCGAATCAAATTTTCGTCGAGTTTTATAGACACGTCACGAGACGTTTCGTTTAATACTTTGTGATGTGATCGATACGCACTATGAGTTTTCCAGATCGTGTCAAGTGTGCTGGGACTACACGAGAGACTTCATTCGCAATTTTTTCGCCCGCGCTTCACATATATTGACGTATACCTTTAATAAGAATATCCAGGTAGAATAATTGGAAAGGGGGTGGAGAGGGGCTAATATTCGATTACCGGTTTGCGAATGCCGGGGGATCACGTTTTGTATGCAAACATGCCATCCGTGCTATTCTCGCGCGCTGTTTTAAAAGCAAACAATTTACTTTGCGAACGCCTGCGCGTAAAAAAAATAACGCATTTTATGTATCATAACTTTGGTAAAAAAAAAAGAAAAAAAAAAAAAAACGAATAAAAGATTCTCCATTGATTTTACGCAAAATATACATGTTGGTGGTTTTATATTTTTTTATTTTATTAAAATATGCTATTATTATTAATTTCTGGCTTGCACTTCGGTGACTTTTCAATCACTTAAATACTCGATATTTTTGGTATACTTCGGATTTGGTACGAATTATTAATCAAAACTACATATTAATTTTTCTTTCTTGAATAAGAAACTAGAAGCAGCTAAGAAAGTAGAAGCCGTTGCGAAAGGAAATTTCTTCAGGGCAACTTTATTGCGATTATGGCCAACTGATCGCCCGCGGGCAATTTGAGGTATCTCGATTATAGTGAGAGCCTCAAAGCTCTTAAAGTAAAGCTAACAAAAAAATATCTGAAGAATGCAGTCTTGTTACATGTTTATAGAGAGTTCCGGGGATTATTTCGCAAAAAGTTTTCATTTTTTCCCTCAATCGCTTGTTGTATGTAGTCAGATGTAGAAACATTGACAGAAGCAAAATTTCGTAGACTGTTTTATTTCTTCTCAGTATCTGAGCAAAATTTATTTAAGTTTAAAGTTATTGATTTTTATAAAAAATTGCGTATTGTAGCATTTATTGACAAGGAAAAAAAAAACATTGCCAACGAAATAAAAATATTTTCACATACTTATATTAAGAAAACTCTAATAAATATTTGTATAAAATTTGATTTAAATTCACTTACTTGTTTAAAAATTATTTACTAAAAATTGTAGAAAGATATTATCTATCTCTCTCTTTTTTTCTGTAAATTAGTTTTTTTTTTTATTTCTTGCAATTTTAGGGGTATTCACGATCAAAAATTTTTATTATAAATTTGAAAAATATTAAAACCATAAAAACCATATTATTTTGATATTTTAATTTTTTTTATAATCTAGATTTATTTATTTGATTTTTCAAATAGTATAAACATAAGAAATTTTTTTTTTAATCATGACAGTTTTTTGTACAGTCATCCTTAAAATTGCTGATATAGCGTTGGTTTTGTAAAAGATCGACCGAATAAGTAAATTATCATCGTTATATAGATCGACAATCTAAATAACCGATGAATGCTATAAATTTATTGATATACGATTAGGATAATATCGTCATAAGCAGAAGTCGGTGTACGCGATGTACTGGGACTGATGAAGACTCAGATGGACAAAAAACTTAAAAAATCGATGGCATAATTCGATCTCCCCTTGAAAAGACCGTGTAATGATCACCTTGAAACCCAGAGTATACTTCGTAAAGAAAGTATGGATTATATCGGCGACACTGACATTTACCTGTTTGTCTCCGCATTAGACGGAGATGTTTACGCCAAATTACTGTAATCTTCTCATTATTTCTCAATTTCTCAACGATTCCGATCTCTTCCGTCGTCCATGGAGCGTTCCTCCGTAAAGCACGCGCGCAAACAACAGTCAAGTTATTCAGAAGAAAAACACATTAACGCGTTTAACGGTAGACGCGAAACAGGAAACACTTCCATTCAGCAAGGCCGCGTTATCTATTATTTGCACAAAAAAAAAAAACTCGTTATTTACCGTGGAATCTCTCCGATTGGAAAATACCGTGGGGTGTGTACCTTCCCCCTCCCCTTCCATAAAAATCGACCTCTCGTTATAAAAAAAAAGAAATTTTTTTTTTTTTTTTTTTCATACAGTTTCGCTCAAAAATTTAAAATATCTTAATAATAATAAATATATATTATTTAAAATATTTTAATATTTAATATTTATTTTTATTGTTGTTTTCGCGCACGTGTTTAAATGTACGTTTTTATGTGAGCGTAAATAATGAAAATATAATTGACTTGCGGAGATCACATTTAATTATTGCTCAAGATTTCCATCATTTTCATTCTTGCACATAATTCATCGCTCTTCGTGTTTCTCCTAGAAAATGTCAAAAAGTAATTCCCATGTTTAAATTTTTATTGCGATATTGTGTCAAACTATTGCGTCATGCGTATACGAAAATACACTAGTGACAAAGCGAGAACTGTACCGTGACTAACTGACGGTTGTGCTCGCAATTCTACGTAAGCAAATTATGAAGAAATTTGCTGATTGCGGCTTCATCGTGTAATCTATTTGCCGGTTTCGTGCTCCAACTTGCTCACGATTTCAACGATTATGCCTTGCAAATGCGTTACGCGCAATAAATGAATATTGATTATGAACTCATATAATAAATCAAACCTGATTAAAGTAATATATGATAATTGTTTAATTCATACATACATACGTAACGATAAAATTATTACTTGCAATGTTGCAATTATATTGCATTCTTAATAATAAAATAAAATTAAAATTAAATAATTAAATAAATTATATTGTATTCTTAAAATTGTAAAATTTTAAGAATACAATATAATTTATTTAATTATTTAATTTTAATTTTATTTTATTATTTTGATTTTTTAATTTATTTTAATTTAATAAAATTTTACATCTTTATTTTATTATTTTTTTATTTAATTTTGATTTTTTAATATATTTTTTTTTAACTGTATGTTCGCAATACGTCGAAAAGTTTTTTTTTTTTTTTGGCACTAATATATCAACGTATTGTGAAAAAAAACTTGTTTATACTATATATTGCTATACAAATTTTTTTTTATGAATCCATCTGGATTGTGTAAAATGTCGAAATTGAAACTAGAACGAGAATTTAAATGGAAAGCTCCTAAATAAACAAATGACGAAGCAACTTGGGCGATATAGTTGATTCGTATTCAGCATCGACTAAAATACAAGCTCGCAATTTCGCTAAAAGTAAAATTGCTGTTTGTGCGCGTGTAAAGCGCATTTTATTGACACGCCGTTTTACTTTTTAATAACATAAAAAATATTCCATTCAAAAAAGTTTCGAAAAATAATTGTTTTAAATAAAATTGCGATTTTTGTTAATAAATTAAAATTATGTCGGAATATATAATAAAAATTCGGAATTATTTTTATGTCCAGACATAATTTTAATTCATGAAATTATTATTATATTGCGACATAATTTTAATTTAGTAGCTGATTTTTGATTCTACAATATTGGCAGCACTGGTTTATGGCACCCCGTTTTAATAGTAAATATTTTAAATAATATAATAATAATAATTTGATGAATTAAAATTATGTCGAGACATAATAAAAATTCGTAATTATTTTTATTTCCAGACATGATTTAAATTCATCGAATTATTATTATATCGTGACGTAATTTTAATTCATTCAATTATTATTACATTAGAATATAAATTTAATTTATTGAATTATTATTATATTAAGACACAATAATAATAATGTAAATTAAATTTAATAATAATAATGTAAATTAAATTTATGTTCCAATATAATAATAATTGGATGAATTAAAATTATATCTGTACATAAAAATAATTCTAAATTTTTTTTTTGTCATAATTTTAATTTCTTAATAATTTTAATTTATAATCTTAATTTAATTAATAAAAATCTGAGGACAATTATTTTTTGAAATTTTTATATTGAATGAAATATTTTTTATTAAAAGTTATTAAAAAGCAAAATGTGCCGTAGTGTTCGTAGAAAAATACGTGACGAGGAATAAGCATAGTCGGTAAGCGAAAAAGTGGATGTCACGGAGTGACAAGTTAAGGGACGCGCGTGCGACATTGCTGAAGGTTGCGCAATCTAGATAAGAACGTGACAAGTTCTACGTGTACGTGTGTGTATATTTCGTTAGACAATGGAGAAAATATGATCGATTTGTAGTCGCCGTAAATCATAAGCGAGCAATAATAATAGGAAGTTCTTTTTTCACGGCAGACTTGTCACATAAATTTAAAGAACTGTGAAAAATCGCGAAGGTCAAGAAATAAATCGAGGAAATTGCGAACTTATCGAAATGCGTGATAACTGGAAGCTCTAAAGATAAAAAGAAAAGAAATGTTTAACTCGCAATAACTATATTATATGATAAGATCTTTATAGCGGTATTTAAAAAGAAATATATAAGAAGTAATATAAAAATATTAGAATGATTCGCGCGGTTTTCCAAATCTAATTTTTTTTTCTTTTTTTTTTTTTACATAAACTGATTGCCGTCAAGTTGCATTTAGCTTGCGATGATTAATGAAGGTGTATTGAAAGAGAATTTATTAGTGCTTTGGAAACTGTCATCTGTGTGCAACGATCCCATTAGAATGATAAAACGTTGCAACCCCAATGGGTTGTCATGGTAACCTTCATTTCAGGAATATGTCACGCGACTTGATATGACGTTAACGTTTATCCTATCCAGAATACATTATTGCACAATGTTCTCTCTAATTATTTTCCTAGACTCGTGTATCTCATCACATCTCTGCAAAAATGTGAATCTCTCGTTGCACGATTAAAGTTTTCTGCTTGAGTCGCGTTTTAATTTTTATCTGTGTGTTGTTAATTTAACGAGACAGGTATCCATGTTAATTAGTTGGATCGATTATGTTAGCGATCAGAAAGTGTTGTACATTCGCGACTTTATTGCAACACACATGTGCGCATAGATAAATAACGTGAACAAGCCTGTAATAGCAATAGCGTAAACATAGCTGGCAATAATCGCTCATATTTCAAAATTTTTTAAAGCATTATTTATGATGTTCTCACAGAAAAATATTGATAAATGATATGTAAAATTATTTTTTAATTATCTACTAATTTCCTTATTTCTATTTTATTTAATTCGGCGATTGCTTTTTTATTACTTCCGGAAAGAGTAGTTATATGTAGTAGAGAAAAATAAATTGATTATCCTTACATATACATATATAGACGATCCAGAGAAATAGATCATCCAAGAAAAAATTATTAAAAATAGACGTTACACTAAAAATACATATATCGAAAACTTCTCAGAAAGTATCGTATAAATTAATTTGGTAGTTTGAACGCTATCGATCAGCTGACATTTAATTTTCTAGTCTTATCATTGCTCGATGCTAGGAAACACAATAGCGCGGATGATAAGATCGTGATTGATTCATTGGACATTAGTTAGATGTGCTCATAAAAGTGCCTGTTTTCGAAGATATATTTTTTTAATTTCTCCAAGATATATTTTTCTATTTCTTTTTTAATTCTGACATTTTTTAATTTGTTCTATTCTTTTTTTCATGATAAATGGATAAAAAGTATTTCAAGACCATTTATCATCTCGTTTCATTGAAGCTTGAGAATTTCAAACCAAATATTTTATATTATTATTATTATATACTATTATTATTATATATTATTATATACTATTATTAATTATTATTATTATTATTAATTATTATTAACTATTATTATTATTATATACTATTATTAACTATTATTATTATTATTATATACTATTATTAATTATTATTATTATTATTATTAATTATTATTAACTATTATTATTATTATTATTATATACTATTGTATTATTAATATATGCGTAATTCTATTTTTCTCACGGAAATTTATTTTAATTTATATAATTACGATATTTATAACTTTTATTATAAAAATAATAATTGTTATAATAAAAATATATCAGTTTTGGAATTTATTTAAAAATTGCCTAGCGTTTTTTCGTTTTCATTTAGTCAGGCGTAGGAAAATATGACTACGACGTTGAAACCGGGCGTAATCGCGTGAAACATTCTCGAATATTGTAGATCAGTCTGCGTACAATATACGTGCGCGAACGCGCACAAATTGTGCATGAACGAACATAAACAAACATGATTCATAACCACCGCGTCATTATTTCAAAAAGATTTGCCAGCGTTGGAGAGCTAGCGCGAGAGACGACGAGGAATGTACGGAAAATTCCGCGTATCGAAATTAATCGAGTGAGATGTGTTTTATAACTAATATTAATAGAACATACCATCTGTCAAAAGATGAAAATATAAATATAGATAAAATCAAAATTGATAAAAAAATAGTTTGCGAAAATAATAGATATATTGATGACATTGTTAATAGCAAAAAATTCGTGAAAAAAAAATCTTTGAATTTTAATATTCAAGAAATGAAGAATAAAATGTTTTTTTTTTTTTTAATTTTTTTTTTTTTAGAAATAATACTTGAATATTAGAAAAATTCATCTCGCCTATAATTTGGCGCGTTCAATTTTTCGTATTATCATAACGCGATTCAGCGGAAGTTTAAAAATATGATAAAGAGCACAAACGGGTATTTTGCATACTTCGCGCAGTATAATTACGCGTAATAAATTTACGCATTTCACAGGACATTCTCTCTTGAAAGCGTTTTAACCGCCTGACTTAGTTTCCTTTTGGCCACGTATTCTGGTGTCGACGCGCCCTTACACCGCCATTTCGCTCCGTTATCACGAATAATTTACGATCCTGCTGTGCTTTGGACTGTATCTATATCTACAATAAACCGTGCTCAATTCAACCGCAATAGCGGCCTGTTTTCTTTTGTCATTTCTGCGGTCGCCACTAACTAAATCCTGTCGGTTTTAGTCAAAACTGTCATTTCACGCCGACGATTCTCTTTTCACGCTCGGAAATTTGCTAAATCGATCCTTTTAAAATTAAAAGGAAACGCGTCCCTGTTACATTTCCTTTTCTCGAGAAAATGAAGACAAGAGAATAAGAATATTTGCCAACAAAAATTTAGAAAAATTCAATTTTGGAATAGTTCGAAATTTTGAAGGAGCTTCGAAATTTGTGGAAATTCGAGCTAATTAGACCAGACTGTTCCAGCTTTAGTTGTCGCAAGGTTGCCATGACAATAGGTTTATCGATACAAAGGTACCGCGCGCCAGAAACCGCAGAACTCTGCTGCATCCAATATATCGCGGATTTGATTAAGTCGCGAAACTGGGAATAAACCATCCGTCAACTGCGGCCGGAAATATGTTTACCTTTCGAATTATTTTATTTATTAGATTTCGCGAGACAGTTTCGAAAAAAAAAAAAAGAAATGGTTTTTCGATATGCAAAACATATATATTTTCCAAAAGTTGACAAATGTCACTTTGAAATGTCACTTGCCGTGACAAGACTCGCTTGACAATTAGTTTGAGTAAATTAGAGTTTAGCGTTTAAATAATACTCGCTTATTTGTTCGTTAATTGGCGGCAAAATTTTTCCTTATCTTAAAAAAATACTTTACGTAATTTATACGTAAATATATCGTTACTTATGTAAAATTACACACATCTCGTTTTTTAATAAATTGTTTATCAATGTTACGTATTATATCGTCGTTTCAATAAAAAATATTGATATATATATTATATACTTACATTTATATATTAATGCGCAAATATTTTGCGCAATTATTGATCAATTAATTACGTTGCAATTAACATGTATTGTGAATCAATAATCTCTCGCAGTAAATGATAATGATATCTTCTTTAATTATACTCTATTTGAGTTTGTAAATATTACATATATTATACGCAGATACAAATTAGAATGCAATTAACTATTTGCTGATTATTATGTATCTGTCAATTTCAAATAGTAAACTTTAGACATGCAGAATTAATAGCATTTAAATATTCAAATTTTATATAAAATATTAGATAATTTTAAAATAATTATAATAAACATGATAATCATTTTCAATTTTTGAGGGAAAATTACATTATATAACAATGACTGTTCACTGCATATTATGTGACTTCTGGAAGATTAATCTCGAACAAACTGACTGATAATATTCTCTGGTTGAAATTTTACGCAATTTATAATAAAGATATATTTTTTTAGATAAGCCGAAAAAGAGAAAAAAGAAATTAAAATCTGCGTATGCAAATATCGATGCCGATCCATCGATATAATGCGAATCTCTTCGCTTCGAAAACATTTTGCAGGAGGCCTCGATCTTTCTCGTGACGTGGGAAGGGAAAGAGAGGCCTCTAATCGCTCTAATTCTCACGACACAGATCAGCGCTCGAGCCGGTATCATCTTGTTTACAAAAAGTTATTATCGTCACGTTTGTTTTGAACACACTCGATTATTATTTCCACAAGTCTCGGCACAATTTCAGCGGCGTTCGTGAACCGTTCGCTCTACTTCAAAAGTACCATAGTACAATAATTTTCGATATACCATAGAAATTCTCGTGTAATAATCCACAGCTTTGTTCAGACAGAACAGCTTCGTGTAAAACAATGAATATTCCGTTTTTCACAGTCTCTCATACTTTATACATTTTTGCGCTGAAACGTACGTTTCAAAAATAGAAGAAGCAATGGAAAAAAAAATAAATGATCTACAAAATCAGTCGGGAGAGAAATAGTTATTTAAATTTTAATTGAAAAATTATGTGAGATATTTTGCGGTGAACACAGAGAGATCGTGGCTTTCTTTATAATTATATTCTCTTGCAAAAAGTCAAACCTGATTTTTGACCAATTTAAATTGCAGAAGCAGAAACCAGTTTGATATGTCAATCAGTGATTTTTCCTAGAAGTATACCGTTTTCGCGCCAAGTTTCATTCTTCAGTCTATGGTGTTTGGTGTTTTCATGACTCTCAAAATAGTGTGCTGATTGAGACGAATGATCACACGCTCGCAAATTTTCCTCTCATAAATCTGCCTCTAAATATAAAGCGACGAGACGACGTCACCTTTCAAGATTAATCTCATATTGTCAAACGGATGATTTGTACTTTTAACAATTGCTTTAAACGGCAATCAAAATTTTTAATTAAATAAATCAATTTTTTTTTTCGTATAAAGTGAAAGACAAACGTCATTGACCGCAGTACAATATCAGTTTTATTGTAAAATTTGGATCGTGAGTCAATTGATCATTACAGATTAGGAAAATAATTTTTTTTTTAAATTTGAACGTTATTTTTGAAAATATTATTCTAGCGTTTTATTATCGATTATATTTTAAATTTTTTCTTTTGAACTTCAATGTGTACGTGGTACATAAAATTATAACGGTTAAAATTGCCAACAAATAATATAATATTTGTCATTTTTACCATCTATTAAATTTAAAACTGTATTTAAAAAAATTAATAATATTAATTAAGCTCGTGATGTACGCACATATGCGTGTTTAAAAAAAGAACGAAATAACCAGACTTCTAAATTACAAGTGCTGACAGAAAATACATTTCAACTCGGCGTTCTGGAAACTCTTTCTCTCCCGTTGGCATAAAGAAAAAGTTAAACATCAAATATGAAAAAATGTACATGCGAGAAAGCTAAAATAAATATTTTACATCCGTTTAAAAAAATATGTTCGCTCTTTATGTAGCGGTTGGTTGAAACATCCCCCTTGTAGGCAAGAGTGGCCGATAAAAATAAATTTAAATTGAATTAGTTTGCTGGACTTTGAGACATACCCCGTGACGTGGAATCGTAAATATGATCGCAGAATTTCTTCAGAAGCGAGATACTTGTCCTAAAAAAGATACGTGGGCTTTATTTATGAAGTTATTTTGCATCATCTCTTTTTCTCTCGCTGCGTTATCTATTTTTAAACGAAGACGGGAGAAAAAAAAAAAAGCTCATTTCCCTTGTCGAATTCTACGCGAGCCACGCTTTTGATTCGCGCAACGATTAATTCGTGGTGGAAACGAAGTCGTCCCGCTAATTTGAACACGATCCAAGTTTAATCTGCATTCTACACTATAACATGCAAATATCGCCGGGTATATGTCTGTCTTATTATTCGCAACACGAGACCTTTGGGCGCGCGCGCTACAATAAACTCGCGTTATCGCGCCAAACGCGACACCGACATTGTCGGCGAGACACCTACTTTACGCGCTCGAATTACCTCGTCGTAATAACGTTAATCGCCAGCGCGGTGCTTTATTAGTCAAATAATCGATTTGCATTCCCGCTCAATGATTATTCAAATATTACCATCACCGATATTAACGCCAAACGTCAATTGATTATCACATAAATTGGCTCGCACACATTAGGAAAAATTACATTTGCGGCACCGTCCAAACGACATATCGTTATATGCTTTCCTGCACTTCTCGAATTCCACAATAAAATGAAATAATGATGTTTGCACGTGCGTTTTAAATTGAAATTAACATTTTACATCTGAACGATGAAAGAAGGAATAAATTCGAAGCGATTGATTTTGTTAAATTTATGCTAATGTATAATTACAGGGTACAATGTATAATTACATAATTATTTTTACTCCTTGGAAAAACATGGGAAATTTGGAATTCTAAGGGAATTTTTTATACGCGGAAATTCTCATGGAATTCTGTTGGAACTCAGGGAATTTTTTTAAAAATTCTTGTTTTGATAATTTTTCTCTTACACTGTAAGCAGTATAAACAATCCGCGAATAAGCCATATTGTAAATTATGTATTTAAAATATATTATAAATATATAGTTATCTTTGTTAATATATTCAATGTCTTAAAAAAATATTAAATATATAACACATATTCTTTATTTTTATTTTTAATTTTAATTTTTATCTTAATTTAATTTTTAAGGATGAAAAATTAAAATGTTATGCAAGTTAAAAAATTTTATCTTAACGAAAGCTTCAGTTCATTCAATTTTATTTTCAATATATTCGTAAATCTAGAATTTAAAAGTTTTTTTTTTCGCATAAATAAAGAACATTAAAAAACGTATAAAAAAATATTTTAGAAAATTGCAATCACAAAAAAATGTTTAAAATATTCTCTTTATCTGGAATTTTAAACAAAAATACCTGGAAGATCAGGGAAATTTTTTACAGGATTTGAGTAGACACCCTGAATTAGAAAAATTTAAGTTTTATAAGATTGAAGTAAATTTGATTAAAGCTTGTAAGATTATTTGGAAAATAAAGTAATAATATGATAATCTCATGATAAAAAAAGACACAATAAAAGAATCTATATTACTTATAGATTTTGAAATAAATGAATTAAATTTATACTTATAAATTTAGTTTATTTTAGAGATGAATGTAAGCGAGCACTTAATTTTTTGATTCCTGTGAACTTCTTTTTTGTAAGAATTATTTTTTGATTAGTTTTTTCTACAATATAAACAAAAAATTCTACAATATAAATATTTGCAAAATTTGCATGCTTTAATTCTCTCTATTCTTTAACGTGACATTCTGTAGTTATTTTAATAAAAAAGACAATGTCAGGAAAGAAACATTTAAGTAAAAGATAAATGGAAAGTTTCAAGAAAAATGGCAGTTTTCAAGATAGAGGATAAGAAGAATAAGAAGGATGAAACAAAGGCGGCGAGATCGCTATATTAGTTAGGGGTTAAATTTTTATGTACTTTGCAAGATGTGAACAGAGAAAGAAACCGCGAGGCTATATTGCAAGATAATGCAATGTTTCGTAGAACAGCCACGAGAGAGAGAGAGAGGAAAATCATTTTCCGCTTGAGCGCGACTTCTCGCGCTCGAGGATTAATTGGCGCGGTATGATGTAATACACCTGGTATATTTTTACCTCTCGCCGAGGAACATAAAAACGATTGTATACGACACGAATAATTTTCAAACAAACGCGTGAATTACGACGCATTGTTAAAGTGCGTGTTGAAAAATTTATGTTAAATTTAACACATATCACATGTCTCAAACAATGCACACAAATTTTTGTAACTAATTTAATATGATGTATGATATTATTAAAATTATTAATTATGCACAAAATCAATGCAAATTTGATAGTAATGTTAAATAAATTTTGTGTAAAATCCAATATATTTTTAATGATAAAATAAACTTGGAAAAATGTTATTGATAGTTTATAAGCCCTCTCGCTGCTATTGTAGAATAAAATCAACATGTTTTTCTGTAAATTTTGATAGATAAATCCTGTCATTAATAAAACAAAACATATTAATTAAAAGTATGTGCACGTTGTGCTATTTTTATATTTTTTTCTTCTTCAATTATTTTAATAATTTAATATATGGATTTAATTAACACAAGAGCAATATATTTAATTAACACATGAACGTGTTAAATATTTAACACAGAAATTTCAACAAGACAACACAAATCCAACTGTGTATAATGGCATAACATGGTATGGGTGACGCAACGTTCGCCTCTCCGCTCGTTGTTTGCGTCGTTAGATAGAGACAGAAAGAGAGAGAAAATGAAAGCAATTTCGGCCTCCTTTAATCGGGCCGAACTATCTAATTATGGTCGGCTTTAACACACGCCGCCACGGTATTGTATTGTTAGTTCTCGCGACGAGATCGAGGTCTTCCTCTCTATCTCTCTCTCTCTCTCTCTCTCTCTCTCTCTCTTCTCTCTGAGTCAGCTGTTGACGCCTCTTTCGAGGGCGCCTTTGCTTTGCCCTGTCGATATCGGCCGGCCGACAATAACAATGGAAAGCCGCCCGAATATCGAATCGATGTTACGGATCGAAAGCGCGCGCCTTCGTAAATATCCGCGCTATCGCCGTCATCCGTCGAAAACGCGTGAAATCGCGCAAGGATGTATGTGTATATGTATATATCGAGTGTCATCGGTATCGCCATCGTATTTCGGAACCACTGTCATCGTGGTAAATAGAACCTTGTTATTCTCTATCCTTCCCTCTCTCTCTCTCTCTCTCTCTCTCTCTCTCTCTCTCTCTCTCTCTCTCTCTCTCTCTCTCTCTCTCTCTCTCTCTCGCACGCGCGCATCAATTATATTTATCGGTCATTGATAGAAGCATCTACTCGGAAACATATAAGCCACTTTGATTGGTGAGCAAAGAGATATGCTTGAAAATACCTTGCTGCTATCGAAACTCTTATGATTCCGAGCACTCTTGGTATGCGTTACCTTTGATATTAGTTTAAATATCGGTGACAAATGTAGGCTGACAAATTTCTAATCTTGGATAACGATCTCTCGATCAAATCTCTTCCGCGTTAAGGACGTTAATTCTAATGAAATTGATTTCTGTTAAAATTTACGTTGTGAGCGTTTGATGGTTTTATTTATAATATAAATAAATATATATTTAAATGTAGAGAGACAAATGTAATCTCTATAATTCAGAAGATACAGCGTTTTATGGGATTCTTAAATAATGTTTATGAATGTTCTCGAAAGAATTTTCCTCTATTTTTATACGAATATAAAAAAAGAATATAATAAGAATATAAAAATATACGAATATAATAAGAATATTAAAAAAAAAAAATTAATATTTTCTAAGAATGATATAGATAAATTTATTTAAATTATTCAGATATTTGTACAAACCTTTTTTGTGCTGCATAAAATTATTTCATAAAACATTTATGTAATTTTTCATGTAGCTCTTCCTACGCGCGATTAGTTTTAACCGTGAATAATTGTCAGATACACGCGATGACGTCAGAGTTGTTATCTCCTTTTATTTCCGAATGGCATAAATAAAATTGAAAATTATTATTTCGTTGTTTAAGCGTACTTTTATGACGTAGTAACTTCCAATTAGCGTATTCTACTCCTTTCTAGAATGAAAACAAATCAGTTGTAGATTTAAAAATTCTTTCATTTTTTTTTTTTTAATTGTAAGCATTTTTAATGACAGAGGAATTTCTGGCAAGATTTGTTATACAAACACGATATTTTATCATTTCCTTTCTGTTGGGAATAAATGATAACAGCACATTTACAATTCGATAAGTCCGCTGTGTAGCAATAAATCTGCATATCGGAGTAAATGCATGGATCATTATACTGTGCGAGTTCACGAAATATCGAGGCGTGCACAAAAAAAATTTTGTCCGTTTTCAATGGAGAGATAGGGGAGCAATATTTATCTTGAAATATTCGTGTATAAATTACCCACATAGGCATTTTCCTAACACTTCGCCGCAGATGATAAATGTTCATGATTTAGAAAATATTTCAGCGCGCGATATAAATATAAACAACACATATAAATAAATAATATAAACGTATAAATCAAATCCGCTATCATGTTTCCTTAATATATCGATAATATGGATGAATATTTTGATTATACACAACGTCGCGCGAAAATTAATATTCGCCAACCAGGTTGAGATGTTTGCATGAAAAATAATTAATATTCATAATTTCACTAGTTAACACGAGAGAGAGAGAGAGAGAGAGATAAATCGATGAATTTAACCGCTTTAAATACCGTGAATCGATTTCATAATTCATAAACTGCCGGCAAATGCATCCTATAATTATCACCGAAATATAAAATTTTACGAGATTTATAATCGCGATCGTTACACTTGAATTATTTGCAACCAATTGCATTGCTAACCGCCGTTGCCTTTTTTTTCGGTAACGTTTTAAACCCGTTCGCGTTTGATCTTTTTGATTTGATCTCCCTCGTATGCGGAAACAATTAATTATTTTTATCGATAAAATGCGGCCGATAATACTTGGAATAAAACACGCAGGAATATCGCCGCAATATTTTGCGATGGAACGTGATTTATTGAAATATTAAAATCAAACTGTTGACTGTGTTAATCGTCCCCCCACGGAGTTTCCATATTCACGTCGAGAAGCACAACGAAATTAATTAAGTATACCAAATTGTTTCTTTTCCGATAACGGATGAGTTTTTTCGAATCTCTTTTATTCTAGCGTTTTTTGTTCTTTAATAAAAATAAATATATAAGATGTGAATAGAAATTTTAAACAATACAACATTTTTTTACGACAATTTATTTTGGGGCTTTAAAAAAATTTTCTTGAAAATCACTTTAAAAAAAAAACGCATATATATTTGTGGAAATTTAATTATTGCATTATCATAAAAGGATTTTATAATTGATTTTATTTAATATATCTGGATTTTATTTAATATATCTGGATTTTAAGAGATTATTTAGGATTTATTTAAGACATTTTACATTATTAGAGAATTTATTATCATTTGATATGATATTTGTCAGTTTATTACTAACGAAATTTATGCAACTTATTCCTTTGAACTTGTTTTTTTCATATCTGAAAGATTTTATTAAGTGGGAAATTACTCGCCTGCAATTTCAAGTGAGCTGATGTCACGATTGCGAAACAACTTTTTTCCAACTGAACTTGAGATAATTATACCTGTTTCTTGCGTATCCAGCATGTTGATCGTTTCTCCGTGTTTACCGATGGCATCAAAGAATGTTTGATCACACGTGAATTGCCCGGCATTAACGTACAGCCGAGTATCGTAATACGTAACTGAAATGGAAACCGGCTACTACGTATATCTGCATATCAGGCTACATTTTGAGGTAATCAATGGAAAACGGGGAAAGCCGATTTGACGGGGAAAAGCGCTTGACATATATAGCTCTCGCGATACGCTCCGATAATTCGCGAATTAACTTGATAAGTTAATGCAATATTCAATAAACCGTGATTAAATATATTTTTATCCACAGAAAATTCCATTGCTGTTAAAAATGCCCGGTGACCCAATTGATCGCGAAACCAGGCTATCGCATGTTTTATACATTTGAAAAAAAAAAAATTTTTTTTTTTTTTTTTTTTTTTTTTCGTCAATACACCTTTGACAATGAAACCGCATGAAAAATGCGTTTTAAATATTTAATAATATTTTTAATATTCAAAACGCGTTAACACGCGCGCGATCCGCCATTGTTAATAGTTTTGTGACTTGACGCTGCGAAACGCAATCGACTATAATTTTCGAGTTTATGAAAACACATTATTTTGTTTTCAAAGACATAGATTTATAAGAAAAACAATGTTTCATAAGCAGAATATGTACATAAATAGAATATGTTTTAATGTTTTCTATTTATCTGGCAAAAATATCTGCCATTTGATTCGTAAAAACTTTAAGGAAGCCGATTTTCTCGCGTGTAAATAATAACTTGTGTATAGTACGAAGATGGAATTACAGTCTAAAATTAAAAGGGAACCTCTCAGATAACTACACTGTTTTTCCTAGGTGATAATACGATTACAATCTACGTAAGGATTATCTTAGATTATCCTTCTTGTTTTATCTTCAACGAAAACTCGTTACTGATTGGATCGCAATCGTATCTCACAACTGAAGAACAACTTGTTTTCCAATGTTCCTACAATTCTATATTTAAAATGAAAATAAATGTAATAAAATATATAAGGTGTTTGTAAATAAGTGCGAAAAATTTTGGGAGCTGCTGATTTTTTATTGAAAATTAAGGGAAGTCTTTTATATAAAAATACATTCCTATATTCCTCCCTAAGGAGTTACACTTCTTCAAAGGAGGAAGTGAAAATTAAATTTTTATTTCTTTTTTTTTCAAATTTAAACAAATTAGAAAAATCCAATTTGATGCCATATTTCCACTGATAAAAAGGACTCTTATTTAATTTTTTTTAAATCTTCTCGTATCGTTATAAGGAGATGAAACTAACAATTCTTATTCAATTTTTTATTAGAACTTTATTAATAGACTAGAATGTAATCATCTAAAAATATGCATTAAAAAGCTTGATTTGTTTAGAAACTTTTTCATTTCTTCTATTTTTTTCATAAAATCAATAATTTTCAAGAAAAAAAAGAAAATATATTATTATGTGTAGTATTGTATTAAATGACATAGGTTTTGAGTTACGAGAAGTTAAATTTTAGAATAAAAAAGCAAGCAAAATAGAATTATAATAAATGTTGGAAAAAATATTGGAACAAAAACAACACAAAATTATAATTAAAAAAAAAATCTAAATTATCTCCTAAAATTTTTCGCATTTATTTAGAAACGCCTTGTATAATAAAAAAATTATTACTCTACCTTATATTGGATTATTATTACGAATTTTGATAAATATGTATTTTTATAAAAGGTAACATCTCTCTCATAGATCTTTTTTTTTTTTTTTGTGAGGTCATGATTTTTTTTGATGTCTTACATATTTCAGTTAGCAATGTTTTAAGGAATTTCCGACATGCGAGTATACAAATTTCTGAGCCTTGTTGAGGAAAATGATAAATAACAGATGTTCTTGTTAATATCGTAAAGTTGTACATGAACATCTCAAGTATTTCAGTCTGTCACCTCGTTTTCCTTAGTTTCAAATTAAAGGAGGTAGACAAGTAATTGAAAGTGATATATTTCAGTAACCAGAAGTGTGCTTCATGCGGTTCAAAATACAAATCACTCGGGATTCCACATCCTGCCAGATATATTTCAAAATAATGATGATCGTGTTACTTGTTACGAATTCTCAACTTTCTATAACATTATGTGGTATAAATAAATTTGCTTTTCAAAAATATATATATTTCAAACGATTAGGAAACAAGTTTTTCACCTTATGACTTTCCTCTATTTAAGTATAAATCTTGCTAATTAAATGTACTTACAAAAAAAAAAAAAAAAAAAAAAATACATCGCATTACGAGTACGAGCTTAAATGCTAAATGGGCACCGATTGATGATGACACAGTATTACGCTGAATGAAAATACGTGACGTTTCGTATGTATGTATACGACTAATGAAAAGCACCTGACATACAGAGCGCCAAAAGGTCGACGTAACAGGAAGAAGTATATTGTAAGTATAAGTTTTGAAATGAGTATTTCTCAAACGTTTGCAATTTGCAACGCGTCGAAGTCTCGATCCATAGAATCCACAGTGCGCCTTTCACTGTGCAAAGAGATGATGTATATAGAATGTACTCGATAACTTATTAACATTAATATACTCGCTTGCTATATTTAACCTAATGCGAGATTATATGTATACACAGGTTAAATATTTTCCGATTAAAGTGCTTGCAAAAGATGTTGGAATGAAGAAAATTTTATGAGAAACTTCGTATAATCTCTCAAGATAAAACTTACAATATAAATTGATCACCCTAGGTTTTTTCGAAGATATCTTCTCCTTTTCAAGATATTTCCAGTGATATTTTTCAAATTACTTTTTTTAAAATTATTTTTTAAATATTCTTTATATATAATATGTGTATATATAGAATATATAGGGTGAGTTTTTAAATTGAGACACCTAAATATCTCGAAAAGAACGCATTTTTGAAAAAAAATTTCAAACAAAAGTTATTTGGTTTTGGGGGCGAACATAACAGCATTATTTTTGATTCTGATGTTTTCAACGTTATTTTAAGATTACTTTATATATTTTTTTTTTTTATAAAAATCTTTATTTTTTAACGTATATTCTTATAGTCCTTCTTAAGACTACTTTTTTAAAACCATATTTTTTTTTTAAGTATTTTTCGAATTATTATATATCTTAATCTGACATATTTTGATATAAAATATCTCGAAAAATATTTACTTTTCAATAATCTTACCGGATTACTTTTATGTACAGAATAACGAGATTAATTAATTCATGTAAAAAAAGACAAATAATTGCTTAAAAAAGATAATCCATTAAGAATAATTACTTTTTTTAAATACAGTTATTTTTTATATTAATTGATTAATAATTAAAAACAAATAAAGTAATCTTTTTATATATTAAAAAGAACGCAGTCATTCCTTAACTAAACACTTTGATAGAAGAAAATAATTTTTGTTTTTTAATAGCTACCATACTTTGTTTACACGATGCTCGCCTCTTTTTATCAAAACACACATCGGCTTCTTTATTTGTTCTTTGAAATTTTTACGTCTGGTGGAATCGCACCTGCTAGTGTAGTCATTCATTTTTTTTAACGACGATATAACGAACAAAATCGAGAACCAAGGCACGAGCCTGGCTTATCACCTCGTTATCGTTATCGCGCCGAGTTATGAATGGACGCACGGGATCGTGCCGACTGTTTAAGTTCTTGGAAATATCTTTCATAACGTACAAACACGCATTTCATTACGATGTAAAAGCATCGATCGGATGTACGGACCGCCCTGCACTTGACAGATAATTTTCTTGTCTCTCTTTCGACGCTATATTTAAAGAAACGGCCATTTTATTCGACCGCGGTTTAATCTGAACGTGACACATTAACGTACGTTACATCGGCTATCTTTTCGCAATGCGTAAATGATAACAAAATTTTATATAAATATAGGATGCAGATAAGAGGTATCAGACATAATAAAATAGTCTTCATCGAATTTAAAGCCACTTATTTGTTATGAAAATATTTGTTATGAAATCAATTATTTATAACGATTAATTTGAAGCGCCTTGAAATACTTTCGATTCAAATACATTCGGAATTTTACGACTGACTTCAAGAAAAAAGAAAAAAAAAGATAACTTATCTTTGCAAATTTAATTATTCGTTCATTCAAGTTCTTCAATTTTAGTATCAAATAAATACTCGGAATATATCGTCTCATTCAGAAACTTTTACAAAGGAAAAGTTATACAAAAATATTATCTTCTATGAATTTTTTATGGCAAAGAGCAATGAGAAATTTAAATGAAAATGTTTTCATCCATTTTTTTTTTTTTTTTCGCACACTGTTTCACGTGAAAAACTATCCATGCAACTGGACATCTGGAGTTTTTTCTCGAGACTAGAAAATTGGACGGGAACGAGAAATCCTATTTGAAAACTGATAATACGCGTTGCATGATTTTGCCATGGAATGTTAAGCCTCTATCAAGATAATTCTTAGCATGAAAATATTATCAGCCATAATTTAGTTGCGCTTACGAGAAATGCTATGCGCATATTGCGTCTGACATATACAACACCGTGGTACAAAGTGGGCTTAAGGCTGCAACAAACTTGTTTAGAACGAAGTAAGCATGCATAAAGCGGTCGTTCGTGCATGGACTTTTGCCTGCAATTACATATCTATGGGAGTTGTTGTCACGATTTTGCGAGAATCCGCTGTTATTTGCATATTGAAGAGAGACGGTAATAAAGAGGCGCCGTATTTGCATTAATAGAACTTTTATATTACAAAAGTGTGTATGTGTATGCGCACGCATGTGTGTGTGTTGGAAAAGAGAGAAAAAAAGATAAGGCGCTAAAAAACTACATAAATCTTCAATTATAAGAAGCTTAGCATTTTTTTTGTCAATTTTACTGCTTTTCCCGTCTAGTGCAATATAAATTTTATTTATATTATATTTATATAGAGAAGAACATTTCTATCACATTCGAAATTTGTATTAATTCTAGTAAAAATTCTAAATATAATATATTATCCATTATATTATAATAAATTATTATAATAATAATTATTACAATAATTATTTATTATAATATAATTTATAACATACATATGTGTGTTTATTATTTATTTTATATTTCATTTATTTATTTATTTATACATTTATTTATTTATTTATTTATCTGAAATTAAAACATTTTTCTTAAAAAGATTTTATAACGATTTTATGACGTGTTATCTTCGTTATCAATAATACATTACAATTAATTAATTGATTCTTAATAAGAAATTATCATTTAAAAATTTGCAGTAATTGCTGCATATATTTTTTGTTTATTCGAACACAAGAGGATCAAAATCATAATCCGACTTCCAATTTGCGTGGATGGTGAGGTGGAAGGGAGGTGGGGGATGGTCATTATCACACGATATGCCTGGCCGTGCAATTAGCGTAACCCGAGAAGGAAGTACGGCGATGAGAGAGCAAGGGAATGATGGTGAAGGGAATTGAATTTTTGCCTCTTTGCCTCGTGCGCTTCGTTTTTTTTTTTTTTTTTTTTTTTTTTTTTTTTTTTTTTTTTCCAAAAAAGAGTTTTTTCACCTTAA
>JBCEZX010000048.1:3881227-3913577 GCA_039654345.1 Cataglyphis cursor
CACACACACACACACACACGCGCGCGCGATACGCGTGTATACATTGTGCTAATCGATAACGGGGAAGGTATTGTGTACGGTGTCGACCCTCCTTTAATTTTCGGACACGGGTTGACAAAATTAACTTGTGTTGATGTTTTTTATAGCCACCTAAAATTTATTGGTCTAATTCTAGGATATCCTGTATAATTTTAAATATATTTTTGCTTCCTTATAGAGGAAGCTTTGTTTTCATGAATTTTTTTTTTTTTAATTTTGATGCAAATTTTGAGATATTGATCTAAGTATTTTTATATGAATAGAATATTAAATGATTGTTGACACTGAATTTGATGAGAATTGGTGAAAGGATTCATTTTTAATGAAATTTTGAGTTTTTCTAAAAAAAGATGTGGTTGCTCTAACTTTCGCAAATTTTGAGATATTTTTACTGATATTATAAAGGGAAGAAAATAACATTATGAGGAAGCAATGTGCAAGTTTCTAATTTGCACAATTTTTTAAAATACTATTCACACATTTATGACAAAATTAAAAAAAAATTATTTTTAAAACTAATATTTTGATACGCATGAAATATTTTATTGCGAGCATTGCACGAATTTTATGAAACATTCTTGAGATACATTCTCTTGATATATGAGCCCATGAATGACCCGGCGTCCCCTAACAGAGGGTTAATTCGCGATTTCCTGTCGAGAAATGACAGATTATTCGACTATCGTATGAAATAATTTAAATGAAAGGATTCTTCAAATTTTTTAAGGATTGAAATATACATAGAAGGCACTGATAGTTTCATTGCTTCGAAATTATCAGCTCGTTTTTTTGTATCGCCAAATATTCATCGGTCAGTATGTTTATTTTGTGCGTGAGATTGTTTGCGCGACAAACAGAAGCTCGATCGATTTTCTCACATCGAGCGTTACACGGAACGCGTTGTTTTATTAAGGGGATTCCAATATATATATCTATATATTTGAAGTATAATTTAACTTCTCCTATTAAACGGTGGAAAAGAGTGTCGATTAATTTTCCAATCGGGATAAAATCTTTGATCCAAGTTTTCATCCGTAAAACGTTTTGACCGTTGAAAACAAACCTCACGATGTTAAAGGAACATCTCGATGCAGCGAAGCGTTGCGATCTTTAAACTCACTGCAAACGAGCCGTATTTAGACAAAAAAGAAAGGAAGTTTTCTCTTTCTTCGCGAGATTATTCGCAAATCGCCCTCTTAGATAGCTTAACGTTTACCTTACGTTTACTTTTAACTCGTTAAGCTTTATTTCCAAGTATCGTCCTGATTCCATTAAAACAGATTGCAAGGAAACTTTGATCAGTTTTCCCTTAAATAATCGAAGATAAAGTTCCAAATTTGCGAGCATCTCAAATTCATTGGCAACGATCTTCGAGTTAGTTTCCACCAAATTTACAAGCAAAATTCGCGAAAGTTAGATTCGCAATGTACAAGAAATAGACGAGCGAGTCGAAACTTCATTCGATACTTCAGCGTGCGGGTACATTTTAAATGGACAACTACTTTGTTCAATGTTCTCAAGCATTTGAATTAAATGTACCATTGCTCGAAGTGCATACGTAGCTATGACGTAAAATCGATGGAGTTCATCTGTAAAATATTCAAAGATAGAAACGAGCCGAATTGAAATTTTGCTTCTATTTCCACCTTCATTTCACTCACATTTATGGATTCTAGAGGATTTCGATAAAGTTTAATTTACTTGGGAGTTGAATTTCTACTTGTGTAATCCCCCGAGTAGGCAATAAACGAATAATTTCCTACTCGTTGGCATAAAACAGTAGCTTTCGGTAAAATTATGCATTAAATATTTAGTTTCAAATTAGCCCTTCAAAAAGGGTGATCCAAATGATTCAGATATTAGATTGAAAATTAAGATCAAAAGTGTGAGAAAAAAATTATTCGAGTTATAATTGTTGAAATATTTATTACAATTGTAGAAATATTTTCTCATTAAAGATATTTGTAATTTTATTAAAGTATGCATTTTTTCAATAATGCTGAATATTTCTAAGCATGTAATATCATTTTATTAAATTTTATTTTTTAATGGGAAACAGAGTTGTGTTGATTTTTCGTTTAATTTAGACTACGTACATGCGCATTCACGCACATATGAATATGTATGTCAAAATATATTAAATCAAAAACACGATGAATATATGTATATAATCAAGATGTCAGAAAGGCTTGTCCGTTTTTACCTTCGAGTTTTTCACAAATTCCGACTATTTGAAATTCTTTCATGAATTTGTAAAAATGATTGGCATTTTAATGCTTGCAAAACCTTGCATGCATGTATGTTTTACGAAGTGACATTTATCCAAATCTTTTTTATATATATATACAGGAATCGTTTTAATCAGATTAATTGTTCGATCATTACAGAGGATATAAATAAATTCGCGTACAATCATTATTGCAAATTTAAATTTCAGATAAATTAAATATTTAAACAAAGTACTCTTGAGAGAAAAAATCATATAAAATATTCGCAGCTGGATAGAATGATTTCATCTTCTATCCCGCTTCTCGCTTAGGTTGGACAAATTTCAGACAGCGGTAATGGGTTTTGCCTGTGTAATATACAAAAGTCATTTCGATACCAATCCCACAGAGCGCAGTCGTAATTGAAGTGCTTAAAGAAGAGAAAGGGTGAATCACAGAATTCAGACACATAATACAAAGCCTTGTTCAGCGAGATAATTTAAGAACCGAATGCCGAGACCTTTACAAAATAATTTTACTATCGCGCTTATTTTGTTGCGATTTTTTTAAATCTTTTGCGCTTTAAAATCGTCTAAGTATTAAATTGATAAATAAAAATTTTTTTCTGTTAAAAATATAAAAAAGATCTTCGAATGATTGGATACAACAATACAGCTTGAAACATGTTTCCCACATTTTTTTATAAATATACAAAAGAAATATTTATAAATATATACCGCGAGAGGAAATCGTTCTGTTCGGGATAATTGAGGTTGCATCGAGAAAACACACGCGTTTGATTGATATAAAAATCGTATATAACTTGCATAGCGCCATATAAATATCAACGTATCACGCGAATGGCTACGCGTCGCTGAAGGCAAAATGCATATGTCCCAGTGCATGGATGCCTCTCTCGCAGAAAGAGATGAATGTTCCACCAGTGGCGATATAGCGCCCGACGTGTTAATATCGAAAATTAAAAACGAGTGACGAATGGTTGAGCCTCAATCGAATTTTCTCCGAAAAACGTCAAATCGAGTCTACAACTTTATCGAGAAAGCTATGACATGAGAAAAAAGGGCAATATAAATATATCCTGTTGGATTAATAATTTCAAGTTAATGGACCAATGATCGAATAAAGTGTATTTTAACGAGACGTTTGATAAATTTTACAAGTCGTCACCGGAGGACAGAGAGGAAAATAACGCCGCGATTAAAATGTCTGGTGGAAAATAAAAAGTGCAACGGAAACGAAGCGAAACTAAAAGAACCAAAGCTTAATCTCGTGGAGTGGCAATATTTGCGAGTTTTAGAAAACGTATATTGCGATTCTTTTTCAAGGGATTGCGGAAATTACAATTATATACGCGAGCTGCAATTTTAACTAGATGCGTGTTGGTGAAATAACGTCCTTTCTTTTCACCATTTTTTTTTTCTTTTTAAGAAAACATTCGAGATTTCCTTAATCCAGCGTTCTTTTTTAATTTCAATCGTAATCGTTAAAAAAACGATGTAATCCCATGAATTAAATGGTTTCAAATTTTTTATTCCTGTTATCGCTGCATGTTAATATTATATAAATCGTTCTTGATAAAATCAAAAGAAAATTATATTTTCCTTTTCAAACGATATGGCTCAAATGATTATATGTACAAAAACAAACTCGGTGCTTGTATGATTAAATCTTTTTATCCTATACATATATATATTCTTCACAGCACAGAACATTGTAGCAATGTTTCAATGGAATGTATATGAATATATTTATGAAATTAAAAAATGTATATTTTCTTCTTCATATTTTTCTTTTAATAACATTTTTGTATCCATAAATATATAATTATTTATACAAACATTTTTTAAAAAAATGATATATTATGATAGAATTTTTGAAAACTCATATTAGTATGAAAAAATAAGATCAAATATCATTCTATTACCAGATATAAGTGTTTTCTTTTTTTACAAACTTAAAAATAATTTGGAAAAAAGATCTCGAGCAATGACATGTCGCCGATCATTGATTGTCATGGTTTCGAACATTGTCCACAACAAGCGTCATCTCAAAATTATTGATCTTCGCATAACTTGAGGAACCATTACAAAACCATGATGTGGTGGCCGTCATGGCGACTACAAGGTTGCAAGGAGGTGGGTCTTTCCAGAGATGTACTGACTAGGGGAACAGCGGGGAAACGGCGGGGAATCCCGCAGATGCCTTCGAGTGTCAGTCTACGGGAGTGCCGCGCAAGGGCGGCGAATTTATTTGCTCCCGCTTTTTATCCACTCCACATAAAAAAAATTTAATACGCATTTTTCGCGACCGTTGATTTATTTTCACATGTTTCTTCACTTCACTACTTCTTCGTGCGACTCGACTTCTCGTTTGGATTCCGTCGACAATCTCGATATTAATCATTTAATTGCGAATACTTGTCCGTTGAAATTCAAGACTATCGACGTGACAAGGTTGCTTGAGCGACGTTAATCCCGCCACTCTCAAACGGATAACGAAAGATTTTTTGGGGGGACGAAACAATGAATAAATAATAAACCTAGTTTAGTTCATTGTAAATGGGAAAATATATTCGGTTTTATATTTTGAAGTAAGAAGGATTTGAGTCACACAGTCTGGATTTTGGATTTATTCAATTCCAGAGAAAGTGTGCTATAGGTGAAAAGGAGGGTCTTCTAACTACATTGTGCTCGCTCTGGGCACCACCTGCTCTCCGTACGCCTCTGAGCTCCTTTCTTTTCAGGCAACAGTCGGGTGAAGCGCATTTGTTAGCAGTGCAGAATTCTCTACTTCGAAAGCCTGTCCTGTCGAGGAACAAAAGAAGTTCGTTGCGAAAGAACCTATGAATGTAGGAAGGATGAAAAAAACGCGCGCGGAAAATCTTGAAGAAAGAACCACGAGCGTAAAAAGGAAACGCGAATAAGAAAAGTTTCTTGAATTGGACAAAGCGCCAATAACTTCCCCGACGTTTGAAAGTAAGAAGTTGAACTTCAGCGGCATCGGACATAGTCGGTGTAAAATTATAGCGATATTAAAGTCTTAATGCTACACTTACCTTATTAAAGATACACGTTGCAAAGAGAGCAACAAGGCAACCCGTATAATCGAGATACTTGAAGGAAATTAATTTCTGTTCCTATTAGCTGTTACATTTTTTGATCGTAAAAAAAACACTCGTAACATTTTTACGTTCAACAAATTTTGAAGAACTTTCGCAAGTTTGTCTTATCTTCAGGAGATTATTTTAACCCGTGAAAAGAAAAAAAAAAATCGTCCCGTTTTAGCCACTATTTATGAAGGACGGTTATGGGTCGGGAAGTTCGAGCAAAGTTTCTTGAACTTATGGATTGTACAGCAAGCCCGAATTTCCCTTATCGTTATGCAGGACAAGGTATTACGATATTTATCGGCGGATATCGCCGTCAAAATCCCTGCATATTAGATCGCATAATGCGATATAAAATTGATATATCGACATTTATACACCTCGTAACGCGCGAAAATATCATGTTTCCGAAATATTTAAAGGACCCGATAATGGGTGATGTCGAGCGTTTCCTTGGGCGCATGTGAAGCATATCCGCGCGTTATATTTAACAAAGTAGTAGACGAACCGGCCAGCCATAACTTACCATAGCGAGGATCAAAAACTGGTTTTGCGCCGTGTGGCAGTGGCTGTGTGCAACATAGTAATAACGATCGCACGAATAAAACGACCTGCGTCGAAACCGCTGCAACACTGTAAGCAGACCCATTATTAATCGACGCGCCATATCTAAGTGGGCAGAAAAAGTAAGTATAAAGGAAGTATATAGCCGGGGGTCCCCGTGTCCTCTGTTAGAATAAAGGAATGTTAAGCGGCTGTCGAGCGAAAAATCGACAATTGATTGAAGCAAGATAGAAGGGAAACGCGGCAGGAAAAGGGGAGGGGGGGGGAAAGAAACGCGAGAAGGGGAGAGGAGGATGAAAAGAAAAGAGAGAGTGGGGGAGGAAAAATAAGTAGTGAGTGCCAAGAGACGCGAAGAAGAGAGAGAGAGAGAGAGAGAGAGAGAGAGAGAGAGAGAGAGTGAGAGCGTGACAAAGAACATCGATATGTACTAAGTGCTCGAGAGTATCGCGCCGTTATTTATCATAGACAATATGCGGACGGCGTTGGAGGGCCGATCTTTGCTGTTGGCAACAGCGCAACTTCCGGTCGGCTCTTTTCGTTATTGGTATTTTCTCGTACCGTCATTCTCCATCCTCGTCAAGCAGTCGCGCGTTGTGCTCAACCATCCGTCAACCCGCGTGCGCGCGCCAAGTACACTTAAATATAAACGCACTTATATATATATATATATATATATAAGTATACATCGATGCCTTGAATCATCTCAAGAAGATGTTGAAGTATAACGATACACCTTCGAAGCACCAATCTCGCTTGGTAAATGAGCATCCTTAACAATGTGAGCGGCGTGAATGTGCGTTGCGATGATATTGGACTTTCGCGTTCGCTCTCTTTATTATTAAATAGAGAGTAGCCGAATAATTTTTTCGATTTTTTTTAAATTCTCTGGAAAAGGTATATTAACTATTCAAGCTCGCGCTTGGAGCAAACAAACCTGCTTCCGCAGAAATGTAGCAATTTATATGAATAAAATTAATATATTAAAATATGGAAAAAAAAATACGATATTAATATTGTTACATTAATATATAAAAATTAAAATAAAAATGAATTATACATACACATGGAAAAAAGAATAAAGCTTAGAAAATTAATATAAAAAAAGAATAAATATTATTTTATTCATTCGTAATTAATTCTTGTCCTTTGACAAGACCTACCTACTCGAGAGGCGACGGTAATTGAATATAATGGCTAAACAAACCATAAATAATAATAGATACGCGCAGGCGCGCATTTAAGTTTCACGCGCGTGAAATATGAGGCTCCAAAAACACACTTCTTGTATCGTAAACCATCCGGAGCTATTCGCCCGTCACATTTCTCGCAAATCCGGTTGTACGCCAGTCGCTCCCTTCGTTCGGCGTGCCACAAAGTGGCACCGACAACAGCTGCGACGACGGCGGGACGGCTGACTACTTCTTTTAACTTCACCGACCGGCCGACCCGGCTACACCGAAATATGCTATCTATTTGATATATATATTCCAAGTATTCGTGCCCAATTCGCGCAAAACACATTACAGAACGGAGTTCCGCCATCAATCTCCCGCGCCTCCGGGATCGCCAACGGAGTTGTCTACTTCGCTGCTTTGCTGCAGGAATTTCATCGTCCGGCAAAAACCTCCAACTTCATCCGTTCGCTCGTGTTTAAAACGACGAGAAGGCGAAAGAAAAGGGAAAAGTAAAAAAGGTAGTAATGGCATGGCGATGTGTTGGGATTCTGCATCCGAAAGGAGAGCGATATGGGTGGGGAGGGGGGAAGAGGGGAGGGGGAATCTGCCGCGAGTGTCAATCTTGACAGATTTATATCGTTGTAATAGGAAAGATAAGCTTAATTGTTTTGGATTATTTCTCTCTCGTTTAACACTTGTTTGATTTTATTTAGATTCGTGATTGAGATTGCAACTTTTTTTTCTTTCCTTTTTTTCCTTTACAAGTCCGGAGAGAAAATAAGTACGCAGTTTTATTGTAACATTTATTTCTGCGTAGCTGCAGAGAATTAATCAATTACGATCAACGCGATAATTATAGACTCATTATCCTTAATTGATTGCTCGATTTATATAAAAATAACCCAGGATTATAAAGTGAAAGACAGGGTGAAAATGCAAATTAGGAACTTGCACATTGCTCCTTCATCATTTAGTTTCGCTCACAGAGCTTAAGCTTTTCAAAGTTTTTTAATTTTGCCTTCCTCATTAGAAGATATTTACGAAAGTTACAGATATCTCTCAAAAAATTCAAAATTTTATAAAAAATGAACCCTTTCATCGATCTTCTCTAAATTCAATGTCAACCATCCTTTAATGATATTCATTTAAAAGAAATTAGCCCGATATCTCAAAAATTGTAGATTAAAAAAAATATGATTATTAAGTTTTGACATTGGCATAAAAAATTGGGGGAAAAAAAAAACTTTGTCACGAAAATAGCTGAAGTGAAACGAAACGCGATCGGAGTAGAACTCTTACAATTATGTATGATTAGTTGTAGATTAATAGCACAATGCTTGAAGTTTTCACGCTACAAAAATTCTTATAATTGTAACACGAAACGACTTGTATTCTTTAAAGCGCAATTGTTTAAACGAACGCAACGAGAATTTATATTATCTTGGAACACGCTAAGTTTAAAACTGACGCAATTTATGCGCAATTATGCGCATATATTTATCGTGACAATTCCTTTTTTCATAATTCCAGGATTCTTCCCTCTGGAAAAAAAAAAAAAAAAAAATGAGTACAGATTCATATTCTTCCACTTCCCAAGTATACATTTATCTTGAAATAAGTCTCGTGGAATAAAAGTTCTCATGTTTTGTCTACGTGTATCCGGCTTTTAATCGATTGAGGTCGATAGCGCCGAAATGACTCTATCTATCCTTGTTGCCTCCCAATCCTGTTAGCTTCTTTCTTCTTCAATCGTTATCGCGATATTTATACAAGAAATTAAGATGTTCGCGCGTACAACAAAATGGTCGATGCTATCTTCAGTGGGTGTTAGTATGTAGAAACTTGTTGATTTTAAACGAGAATTTGCGTTAAGGGTTTCCACCTACGTGAACTGGTATTGGATTATGACGTCAGAAACAAGCAGAGATTCACACTGACATCTTTATGTCGGCGTAAATCATTTCTTGTCGACGGAGCGCCGTCACTTCAATCAAGCGAACTCTTGAAACGCGGCATAAAATCTGTCGCGGATTCGACGACGGAATATCGCGTAAAATCACGAATGATGACAGCAGCTGTCGAAGCTCTCTAAAATCCGAAATAACTTCCAAACTACGATCCCTTCTATGCTCTTCGTCGTTGTAACGTCAAGATGGCTTAGGTAGAATACTGATTATAGCCAACGGCCTTAACTTACTATGTCAGAAATATACGACTAATACATATTATTCCCACGTAAAGCTTATGCAAATAACTTCTGTTTAGGGAAATCTCATTTGAGTTCCATAAAGTGTGCTAATAAAATGCAGCGAAGCGACGAAATGCGAAAATGTCGCTGCCAAAATGCTTTGGGGAAAGTGCGGAAACTCAGGATCATAAATGCAATTTCAGATTGATGCGTTATGTTGATGTAACAGCGGAATTATGGTAATTTTTTTCGTAAAGCCGGCTTTATGTCGAGAACCGAAACGGGACAACAGTTTCCCAGACATAAATTCAGAAGAGAGCTCAGCGCGCGCGTGAATTTCCTCCTTGCTGACGTTGTAATCCAAGATGGTAGATATATGGTGTTGCTGAGCAATGGACGGCTTAAAAGAGGCAAAAGCTGGTGAAAAGTAGGATGAACAAGGAAAATTAATTAAGTCCACAACCCGGGATTTACCGCGGGTTATTCCGAATCAAGCGGTCGAACTTCATCCATCGCACTCCTTCTGATCGATTTAAAATCAATTTTTCTTAATTAATGCGACAAGCACTATCTATTATCTTTATACCAGAAGTATAATAGCCAAAAAAAAAACGAAAGACTTTTCGGCAATTAAGCTTTGCGAGAATATATAACAAAGTATTATTCTTGGCTTACGTTTAAATATAAACTTCATTTTCAGACATATCTTACACTTTGAGACTTAGCTGCTTTCTAAGATATTTACTGTTGAAAATTGAAGGATCGTTCGAGACAAGAGATAATTAAGGAACGATAGGGAAAGATCGACTTCGAAAATTTACGATCTCGTCAAAGTCTCGCCAAAGAGCACATCGTGTCTTTAGCTTAATTTAGAATCACTTTATATGTAAATTAGTTAATAAAACTTGAGCCCTCAACTTTATAGACAGTTTCACATTATTACATTATTATCTGTTTTATTTTGTACAAGATTATATTTTTATGGAGCAAATATATACACGCTTCTTTTCGTTGATTTTCTGGCGAGAAGAACTTTCAGTAAAACCTCGAATGGGAACAAATTTGCTTTGCTTTAATTAGTAAACACTTGAGGCTCCGGCGGGACATCAAAAGCGAATCGATTTACTTTACCCTAATTAAATAGCAAGTATGTACGAAAGTATCTACTTGCAATAAAATTATAAACATATCGCGAATAAGTATTTACATAATCGCAGGTATCGGATTGGCCTTTTGCAAAAAATGTACTTTTTAAATTGATCTTCCCTCCTTCTTTCTTTTTCTCTCTTTCTCTCTCTTCTCCTCCTCCTCTCTTTTATGATAGAATTATGTTCATCAAGTTAATAAATTAGTTCTAGAAAAAAATCGATACATGAGTGAGATGCAATTTTAATTATAAAATCATAATAAAAAATGTGCAAATCTATAGATATGCATTTCGAGTTAATGAGATACTTGAAATATACGAGACAATAATTCTGTAAATAGATATGAATTCTGATAATTACAATTTTACAGACACAGATACAATGTTAAGAATTTATTAGAAATAAAATAATAAAATTATAAAATGATACATTAAAAAATTCAAATTAAGCTAAGAATTTTTTATATCAATATTATATGTATCATTATTATATGTATATTCATTTCCGATTTAATGAATTTCTATGGAATCTACATTTCATTAATAATTTAAATTGTTTTATTAAAGTGATCAATGAAGATATGAGAATGTTATAATTAATTATAACAGTTATGTTACATGTATTACGTGTTTGGAATTGATCATAATTAGTTATATCATAGTTATATTACAGTTATATCACGCGCCATTGTAATTACTAATTAGTTTTATTGCAGTTATATTCACAAATACGGATGCGCATTCTTCTAAATTTAATTATGAATTTTATTTTGCTTATTACATCTTATTATTGTCAAAGAAACGCGCTTTTGCGTTTTAATCAAACTTCAAATACCGTTCATTTTTCATTGCCTGATTAAACAAAAGTGATAATATTTTTATGTTTATTTAAATATAGGTCAATTAAAATTCAAATATTCAGTAGCTAAATATGCTGATTAAAACAGTACAAAAATTAAATCGAGAGTCTTTAGTTGACATTGTCACATCAATTTGCAAATTAGTTTAGAACGTTGGTATGATTTTATATAGTCTTAATTAGCAGATATACACTCAAATATTCTCTCTCAAATACCTTATGCAAATTTATCTAATTAAATTAAGCATAGCAAATTTACGTAAAGAACTTGCTACTTTGAAGGCACAGAATATACATATATAAGCACTTATATTACATTTGGAAATATTCATGTCAAAAATTATGGGGAGACATATATTTGGTCGACTATAAATAGATTATTGAAGAAATTTTTTTCAATTAATACTAAAAAAAAACAAATAAATTTATCTCATTATTTATATCAAAGCTGTATCTCTAACCATTTCCTCCTCCCCTCTTCCCCCTCCCTGTTATTTTCTAAACCAGAATAATTATTCTAATATTCAAAAATTTTTTAAATATAAATTGTATCTTTTATGTAATTTTTTCTTAATTATGTTTTTCACAGAATCGCGATCATTTAAGCTTTACATTCTTTTCTCCTAAATGATAAACTATTTTATATTCTAAAAATTAAGAACAATTTAAATTTCTTATAGTCTTGCGTTAAACGCTACGCTCCGATTTTTGTTCGACAGATAATTTCGGCGCGACGGCGCAATTATGAAGGCTAAAAGGTACTTCATCTTCAACAAGAAGATACTCTGAAGGTACTCATTTTCGACTCCAATCGGGGAAATATTTCGGTGCATCCGTTTTACGTGCGGCGCGTTCGAGAGTGCTCGCGCGGATCTCTGATTTCCCGAACGGAAAGAAGGGCATAAACGTTCGAAATCCGGTCACCCGGAGAGCGAGCGTGTCCGCGTCGGGGGGAGAGAAAATCGAAGAGGGTTACGCGAGCCTGGGACAAACGCTGGGGACGAACGATCGATTACACGAGGGAGGAGGACAGGAGCGCGGAATAACTCGCGAGTGTTTTTCTCGCGGCTGCGAGCCCTCTCGGCAGTTCAATCGTTTAATCCGCAGGTACACGAGACTGGAAATAATCACTCCGTTGTGTCTAGTTAGCATTGATTTAGCATTTGCCGTGCATATATATATATATATATATATAATCTGAAAGATAACGGATTATCCACGAATGCCGCTTCATTGCGCACCTCTTAGGAATATATTAAATATGCAGTAGCTTTAAAAACGAGCCTTCTTGAATAGATTATAGAATAATCTCACAAATAAGATACTTTTTTTTTGCATTTTGTATCGCTAGATTTGCATTTTATGACCAATTTCAGAGAAATTATCGGTTACATACAAAAGTAATACAAACAAAATTTTTTTTCTGACGCTTTATAAATTGTCTGAATATTTAATTATAATTAAATACTCTCTGTCTGTCTCTCTCTCTCTTGAGTTAAAAAGGTCAATTACTACACAAACATTTATTCCTTCACGCTTATACTCTTCCATACGATATAATTATGATCACGCGATGTAAAAGGCTAATATTTTTTCTTTTACATATACGAGTATTTATATAAATAAATTTATATATAATAAATTTATTCTTTGCGTGTCATTCTCACTTGATCTTTTATCACGAATTAAAATGTCAGCGAGATAAAGTGAATTTGAATACAATAGCCATTTACTATTATATAAAGTTTTAAATGGTCTCTCTTTGAACATTAACGGAAATTACGGTCTACTTTGCAGTTCTTCCGAGAAGTCCGGGAAAAGTATAATAATCCGACGATCTAGACTCTGAGGGTGGGGAAGAAAGTAAGCGGAGGAGAGGGACAAGCTCGTTCATAGTTGACGATCAATCGTCGATCAATCATAAGAGGAGGGAAAGTGTGTGGTGGTCGGGGACGACGACACACGTGGGGATAAGAGAACTCGGGAACGTTCAACGGTTGGATCCGAACGCGCGGTGTTTCAATGAGACAGGGAGATGAGGACGAGGAAGTCGTTGCTGCCGATAGTTCTGCTGTGCGTCACGGTGGTGGGCCTGGCGATCTGCCAGGAGAAAAGATGGTCCAAGCCGACCACGAAGCACCGGGATAAAAGCGTCAAGGGCAAGTACGATCCCGATTACGCGGACAGGACGAGGGAGGAGGATTCCGAGGAGTCTTACTACGATCGAAGCTCGGCCATGGGCTACAATCCCGGCTTCCTAGATAAGCTGGCCGCTTATAGAAACAACAGAGCCATCGACAACTCCAGGTATTAAAAATGTGTACACACATATATGCAGGATGTATAGTTCCAGGTCAGGTTGATGAAACTTCAGGATCTTATAGGAAATTGAATTTGGAACAAAAAAGTTTCTATAGATCCGCAAAAGATTTGTTTAGAAAGTTATAGCTAATTAACTTTGGAAAATCATTTTTTGACAATTTTTAAAAATAATTTCAAAACTATTCAGTCATTTGAAAAAAGTAATGAAATAAATCTGATAGGTAATTAAATAACAAACTAATAGGTAATTAAATAACAAACTAAATTATATCAGTTTCATTTAATTCTGATAAAACGTTCAAAAGAAAATAAGCTTAAAATAATGAAAAAAGCAGAAACTTGAAAGATCAGCCTTCGATGCTCTTTGTGTGTAAACACTACATTCGTAATGCAAACATTGCAAATGCAAACATAAAAATGTTCTTATTTGATTTTGATCAGAACTATTTATTTACAAAGAGTTTATTAGCTACAACTTTTTAACAAAGCATTTCCGGACTATGGTTATTGGAACAAAAAAGAATTGTTCCAAATTCAATTTCCTATAAGATCTTGAAGGTCTTTTATTGACCTGACTTCAAACACCCTGTATAATACATCAAATAAAAAAAAATATATATATATTTTTTTTTTAATAATATATATGTATCTCTGATCGATTAAATGAATGAATCATTAAACAAACGATCTACTCGATTTTGTTAGAGAAAAACCGTACTTTTTGCTCGATTTATCAGCAAATTCTTTGGTAATCGGAGATATCATACGTGATATCCGAATCTGCGAATTTTCGAAACAGCAAAAGATGCCACGTACACAGAAATTGTCTCTCGAAACAGCCGCAAAGCATCTGATCAATTTCATAATAACTGCCGTATATATACTTTGACATTTATTTGAATATGATGATAAGTGCTAAGTGATTTTATTTTAGCCAATAAATTCCTTTAGATCAATTAGCACGTACATATAGTATCGTCAAGACTGCGACGCGATGAGAATCTCCTGTCGCCATTGAAATTCTCTTTGATCTTGTTAAAGTAATAAACGGTTTATAAGCGCCTCGCTAATTTTTCTGGTCGAACGAGTGATTTATACACAAAAAGCAAACACATTTAAACGCAAGTATTCCTTTTAAATTTGTGCGCAATAACATTTTTACATAGAAAAAAAGCACTTTTGCGTTGAAAATTTAACAAAAAATTAAATGCATATATTTTATTTTATTGAGTGTTTGTAAAAATTATTATTTTTGCATCGAGTTGTTACTCTATCGAATTATTTAAAAAAAAAACTTCTTCGACGAAAATTTCGATGGCAACATCACAATTTGAACGTTGATCAAAAGGAGCTGATTCTGGAGCTTAATCTAATAGTACCTAGATAGAAGCTCGGTAATTCAAAAGTTTGTTCAGACAATCGAAAACTCGAAGTTCATGAAATACCGTAAAAAAAAAAAAAAAAAAAAAAAGAATCGGGAAGAGAATCGACAAATTCGTTAGCCACTGTAATTAATGATAATTCGATTGTTCCAGATCCACGGATGTCGGGTTCAAGAACAATCAGCAGTCTAGTCAGTCGTCGAATCTGCCCAAGCTGCACATGAAATCGAGCGAGGAGGTGGGACGTGAGAAGGGACGGCGATACAAGAACGTGACTATCGCGGACGGCATTTGCCAGAGCATAGATATCAGGAATAGCGTTAACTTCTTCTCGATATTAAGGGATTGCCGCGTTATCGAGGGCTTCCTTCAGATCGTCTTGATCGAGAACAATACCGAGGCGGATTTCGAGAACGTCACTTTCCCGGAATTGCGAGAGATCACCGGCTATTTTCTTCTGTATCGCGTGGACGGTCTGAAGACCCTCAGCAAACTTTTCCCGAATCTCGAGGTCATCCGGGGTGACATACTCCTCACGGATTACGCCTTCATGATTTATGAGATGAAGAACTTGCAAGAGGTGAGATTTTCGCGCCAGCTCTTCTTTATTTTGTTCACTTTTTCTTCCTTAACTTTCCTATTTTGTCTTTCCTTAACATGCCATTTTCTGTTTTTTTTTTTTCCTTTTAATAATGAAATTAGCTTAAAGCAGAATTTTTATCAAATTATAATCTTTAAGGTTGTGTGTTAAATTTAATTAATTTAATCTAGTTAATTAATTTAATCTAGTTAATTAATTTAATCTAATTAATTAATTTAATTAAGTTAATTTCCTCGCGCTATTCCTCTGTTTTATGTTTATTATTTTAAAATGAACATGAATCTAACATGGATTCTATTACTAAAATTAATAATTTGATATATAAACAGGTATAATGACTTTTTTTTCTGATTCTCTGCGTAAATTTAAATGTTCTCTGATATCTTAGTTCTAAATTCGCAATAACTTCAATTTTTAACTATTAATCTTATAAAATATTATATTATCTATATTTTCTTTTTATATTTTGTATGTATCAATTATCGATTTACTTGTAATTATTTTATTTGTCAGAATTTCTTTCTCATTAATATAATTTATTAATAGATTAATTATTACTAAAATAATTATACAAATTGTATACTCATCAATATCTTTAACATCTCGTTAATTTCAATATAAGTGGTTATTAAATTGAAGGGTTTAGAATAAAAAATTTATTATCTCATTCTACACAAATTTAATCGTAGAGGATTATAAGAGCTTTTGACATTCGATTGTGAATTCATTGTATTTAATACTGACACTTCATGATAAATGGTATCATAGAACTGCAATTTTTCACATCGCACGAACATTAGGATTTTTATTCGTACGCGCGCACGTGATACTCATTCGTCACGTAGAATCCATATCGCGATCGTTCATTCCCACGCCGAATCAAGTCTAGTCAGTTCGAAGGTATGGTCCAATATGTTGCTATATAGGACCCGGTTAAATGGGCTGGGTCAAGTGACGTTAATCAGTCAATCAAATTAACCGGCTATTCGACCTTTGACTCATGATTCCACAAAATTTTTTCACAGATCGGTCTCACTAGTCTGACGAGGATCTCTCGGGGCGGTGTACGCATTGAGAAGAATCCCGCTCTCTGCTTCACGAATACTTTAAATTGGAGCCTCATCGTGCCAGCCGGCGAGAATTTCATTAAAGACAACACAAATGAACGGAATTGCCCGCACATGAAAGGTGATAGTTTCAAAATTGTCATTATTTTGTGATAGTTTCAAAATTTTCTTTTTTTTTTTTTTTAATACATGTATAATATATAACGAAAATATTAGACCTTATTAAAGAGATGTGAAGAGTGCGATTTCGATATACAAATGACACCTTAATATTATTTTATTATAGGATGCTCTCAGTGTCCTGGCGGTTATTGCTGGACCGCTCAACATTGTCAATTACTGGAGAGGTCAGCATGTCACGAACAATGCCTCGGAAAATGTTACGGCCCGAGCGACAGTGAATGCTACGTGTGTAAACATTTCCGACATGACGGAAGATGCATCGAAAGCTGTCCGCCTAACTTGTAAGTGTACTTTTGTAAAAATTATGCGATGCACGTTGTGAAACGTTATGAAACTTTAACTCTAACTTTTTAACTCTAGTAAGTCTATCTCTCTTATATTTATATCTCATATACAGATATAATATAAAAATATAGATCTACGGATTACTTGACTTCGGTTTAATTGTATAAATTATCGCGAAGATTATCCCAAATTATTTATTTATCAATTTTAATAAGCTGATAACAATTCTTAACGAAAATTTGCTCGACTGTTTTCTTTCTCTCTGCAATTGTTCGAATATCTTCCATAATTAAAAATTAAAATTTTATTAAAATAGATTTGATATGAACAAAAACGAATTCCAAGATACCTAATGTTGAAAATAAAGAATTTTGACAGAAAGAAATATGCGATACTGAATTAAATTCTTGTAAAGACAAGATTTTAATTCCTCAAACATTTTGCATAAAATATTTCAAAATTTGTGCGATTTATAAAGTCCACATGTTATATCATATCATATCTTACATTTTTGCACTCACAGCTTTTGCACATAATGCTAATGAAGAAGGATTTGAAGTGTCATATGACACACAGTGGTGTTGTGTCCTATCTCTCGCAGTAGGAAGATTTCCTACTGTAACATGAATTTTCTGTTCTGTTAACAGATACGCGTATCTGTCAAGACGCTGCATCAGCAAGGACGAATGCCAGAAGATGAACCAGTTCAGAAGATTTTCTAAAACTGATGAAACGTGGCGGCCTTTCAACAATTCTTGCGTCACTCAATGTCCTGACGGTTACGAGGATGATTTCGACGAGAAGAATGTACGATATAGTTGCACATTTAATTATTGTGTATATGTTTCGCGAATTTTTTTCTTGATTTTTCTTTTCTCGATTTTACATTACAGGCAACAACCTGTCGGATTTGTACAGGCCAGTGCCGTAAGATCGGAAACGGCGCTATCATACGTCACATTTCGGACGCTCAGAGTTTTCGCGGTATAACGGTGGTTAAAGGCGCCCTAGAGTTTCAAATAAGAAACGGAAATCCGAATATAATGAACGAACTGGCGGACGCGTTTGGTTTAATTGAGGAGATAACAGAATATGTGAAGATAACGCATTCCTTCCCGATCACGTCGTTGGACTTCTTCAAGAAGCTCAAGGTGATCAAGGGTGAAATTTTGGACATTAATAACGCGAGCTTCGTAGTCTTGGACAATCCGAATCTCTCTTCGCTCTTTCCGTCGTCTCAAAATATAACAATAGAAAGAGGCAGACTATTCTTCCATTACAATCCCAAGCTCTGTCTCTCCAAGATAGAGCAATTCGGTAGAACGGTAAACATCACCAATTTCACAGATCTTGAAGTACAACCGGAATCGAATGGTGACAAGGTGGCCTGTAACATCGTTAATATAAATATTACGATAAAGAAGCGGGCCGCAGATTACGTGGTTCTGAATTGGGACAGCTACAAGCCATCAGAAGGCCAGCAGTTGCTTAATTATCTATTAAATTATATAGAAACCGAGAACAAGAATGTAATATACGAGGCGAATGCTTGTGGTAATAACACATGGCAGACCGTAGACGTTGATACATCTAGCTGGAACTCGACTGTTTCGAAGCATATTTTGAATTTGAAACCATACACCAAGTACGCCGCGTACGTAAAAACATTCACAGCAAGGAACAAGAATTCCTTTATAAGTCCGGTTGGTCAGTCGGAGATTATCTTCTTCCGAACGAAGAGCGCGATACCCTCAGTGCCAACGAATGTGAGCACGACCGTAATAAGTGACAGCGAGATTCTGCTTAAGTGGGCTCCGCCAGTGTATCCAAACGGACCCATAGGTTACTATATGATCTCCGGTACGTTTCAACCAGATGACGAGAAGGAGCTGATCGAGTCCCGGGATTATTGCACTGACACCTTAGTCAGCGAAACCGAGAAGGAAGAGATACACGAAGTGACGATTAAGACTCCGCTCATCTCGAATCCTAATTCCTGCTGCTTTAAAGACACGAACGCGAAGCTTGCGATTTCTAAGCAGTTCGAGATATTCTGCCACATGAATATGACCATCAGTTACTTGTCACCCGGCTGGAAGGATTATTGCGTCTTCAATACGTACAACTCGCCAGATAGTAAATTTTACGATCTGACAAATAATTTGTCCTCCTCGCAAGAGAGACAGAAAACGGGAATGAACGTCTCTTCAACCACCACAAGTAGTAATATCGCGATCAATCATATAGATGACGAGGTATTCGTATATAATGTCACTGCTGGAAATAATTCGTATCACTTAAAGAATTTACGTCACTATTCTTTATATACCATCACAATCGCCGCATGTGGCGTGAAGATGGATGACGATATGCCGATGTGTTCGTCTATTCAGTACGCGAACGCTCGAACTAAAATGCGACCGAACGCGGATGACATTCATAATGTGAAGGTCCATGTTTCGAACGACACGATAGTCGAAGTCATTTGGGAATCGGTCAAGAATCCGAATTCATTCACAGTCTCCTATACCATTGAGTATACGAATTTAGACGTGAAGGACGCGAAGAAAAGCACCGAATGCATACGTAGAACGTACAGTCGTAAGGAAAAATATAACAATCATTACATCAAGAACCTTAGTCCAGGTAGATACAGTCTGAGAATACGCTCTACTTCGCTGGCGGGTGATGGCACCTTCACCAACGTGATTTACTTCTCCATCGGTCTATCGGACCACACTCAGATAATATTGGCGACGCTGCTGACCCTAGTTGTGTTAGGCATCAGTATAAGCGTAGTGACGTTCCTTATCACGAATCATCAAAAGAAACGTAAGCAGGAGCGATTGATAGCCAGTGCGAATCCTCCAAATTACATTACGGAGACCAAGTACGTCATTGACAGCTGGGAAGTGCCGAGGGAAAACGTTGAGATCCTAGAAGAGCTTGGTTTGGGTAACTTCGGCATGGTATATCGGGGTTATTTGGACGGCACCGTGCAAGTGGCCATCAAGACGATCTCCGAAAACGCCAGTCAGCGGGAGAAGAACGAGTTCCTCAACGAGGCATCGGTCATGAAGAACTTCTCGACATGGCACATCATCAAACTTCTAGGCGTGGTCTCCATGGGCAATCCGCCGTTTGTCATCATGGAGCTTATGGAGAACGGCGATTTGAAGACGTATCTACGTAGGATACGTGACACCCAAATGGTACCCGATGCGTCCAGGATAATGAGAATGGCGGCGGAGATCGCCGACGGTATGGCCTATCTCGAATCGAAAAAATTTGTCCATCGCGATCTGGCCGCGCGCAACTGCATGGTGTCGAAGGATCTCGTTTGCAAGATCGGCGATTTTGGTATGGCAAGGGACATTTACGAGACCGATTACTACAAGATCGGCAAGAAGGGCTTGCTGCCAATACGCTGGATGGCGCCGGAGAATCTTTCCGACGGTGTGTTTACGTCTGACTCGGATGTGTGGTCTTTCGGCGTCGTTTTGTACGAGATACTTACCCTCGCCGAGATACCATATCAGGGTTTCTCGAACGAGGAAGTGTTGCATCATGTGTTGCGCAAAGGTGTGCTACACATACCACGTAACTGTCCAGAGACCATACAGAAGATTATGGAGAAGTGCTTTAAATGGCGGCCAAGCGAACGTCCTACCTTCATGGAGATCGTCGCCGAGTTGGAGCCATTTTTGAATCAGGACTTTTGCGAAAAGTCCTTCTATCACTCGGACGAGGGGATCGAGATACGCAGTCTCGGCATCAAAAAGGTCTACCATAATGCCGCGCCGATTCGATTTCACTGGGGTCACGAGACCGCCAGATGGGTGAAGGACTTCGAGGACAATGTGACGCTGCTCGATCAGATGAAGGCGGGCACCAGTCGCGGGCGGATCTTCAAGAATGGTTTCCAGCACTTTGGTAATGTAACTAACTTCGAGGACGTTCCGCTTGATCGATGAGATTAGTCGAGTTATATATAAATTATAAGCGAAAAAAATCTTAGCGCGAGAGAAAGATAACGCTGCTTGAAGCCCTCGTTGATCACAAGATCTGCGGAAGAACCTGTACATATTTAATGTACAAACAAAATACTCAGGGCAATACGCGAGTGGTCCTGACGAGATTGTTGGATGAGATAAGATGTTACCAAGTCACTCGTTCGCCAGCGCGGCAACAGCTCGTGTCCTTCTCTCGTTGCGGACCAAACGTAATTAGATCTTGACGGTGGATAGCAATGCAAGGAGACCTCGGGAAAGATGGTGTTGTGTTCGTATTTAAATTACGTCATTAAATAATTAAATAGAGGTAGTGTTTCTACCTTTATTGATCAGCCTAGTGAAAACCGCAGCTTCGCATTTCTGTGTTTTCTTTCTCATAAACACGCCCGGGAGCTCCGAGTCTTTTTGCCATGTATCGATTATTCATTCCTTTCAGAGTTACTTTTTTCTTTGCATACAAGTCCTGAGGCAATATTCTCGAACGTCGTGCTTTAACAATAAGAATCGAAAATTCACGTAAAGTATTCTTTTACATTTCTTTTGCATTTCTTTCTATATTTAAAAAAAATTCTTTCACATTCATATCGGATCAGGGATAATAAATATCGTGATCAGGGATAATAAAGCATTAGGATTTTTATTCCATTTTCGATTGATTGAATATACCAATAACGTGACTAGAAATATTGATCAGAATCTGGATATATTTTCTTTTCCTTACGATATCAAGTATAAATATGAAATATATATGGACGTCTATTCAATCAGCGTAAAGAGAAATTTTGAATAAAAATGCACGAGATGAATACGATATATATATTAATTATTGATTTTATGAGCTTATTATCGTCATCAGAACACCAATTCCGCCTCAAATTTCTGATTGTTTCGAGAAATGTTGTTTCATGATTAACTGAGGACACACACGACGCGAAAGAATGATAATTTACGTAAACCAGAGTTCCTTGTCGCACGCGCGTCCGTAATTATTACGGCGTATAATCTCAAGGTTGTAAATAATTACTCTACTTACACACAGTTATCGTATGGTAAGTTAATAGAACTTGATGCAATATATAGTCCCCGTAATTAATTTATCGAGAGTTTTTTTTAAAAAAAAAAGACAAACTTTATCCTCGCAAGTGTAAATAAAGTTACAAGTTTCCTCGCAAAAGTGCGGATACCTCGTAGATAATTATTGCAATAAGAGCGTATCTACAATCTCTACGATATATTCACAATCTCTATAAAAGTTTTAGTGTAGACGGGCTGAGAGGGGAAGGGTGGAAGGGGGGGGGGGGGTGATGAGCGGTCGTAAATCAGGGATGTCGGTCAGGTCACACGTTTAAGTTTTCTGCACGGCATAAAATTATATAGACTTGAAGAGTGTGTTTTAGCCTCGGATCTCCTGCAGATACGGAATTGGCAGTAACGTAAACAATCAGTAGATAGTAACGACAAATTAGGTGATAGAAAGAAACGCAATACGTTGAAATAACTAGGACGGATCCTATCAATATATTCTATTCTATACTTTAGTTTCTGCTTTCTTTGCAGAATTTTTTCGTCGATTCTTCTATTCGTGAATGCCATTATGATTTTATACCAAACATTTCTGTTTTATTAGGTGCATTTATTTGAATCTTTCGTCATGTCGTCGTATCTTGGAATTCAATAATCACTATGGGCACAGATTACAACTAATGTTATGGAACATACATGAAGTCTGAAATCTGATTCGAGAGATTCGAAAACAAAATTCTCGCTAAACGGCAAACTAACATACTTTACTGAATATAATTAATACAATAATGAACATACAAATATCTTTGTTGGCATAAAAACAAATTTGCCTTTCTTCTCGCATTTGAACTTCAAAAGAAATAAAACACAGAAAGCATCTCATGTTTGCAAAAGAGAATTATTCCGCAATCAATAGACTAATTTTTAAATTCGATAAAAACCTAAATTCAGGATTATCATAAAAATATATATATTCCACATAAATTTGTATTGCAGACTGATCTCCCTGTTTTCATTTATACAGTTTTTTTATCCGATTTCTTGCATTTTATTTTAAAATAATATTAAATCTTCTGTGCATAGCAATTGAAAAAAAAGCATTTCTGATAATGTTAAGAGAAATTTATCAAAATTAATTTTTATATTATGAGTATATTTTTTTATACCTTGATTGCAAAAAACTTTTCACGAATTTTCTCTCTTGTCTTAATACCAATATTTTGATATTTTGGATATCTCACTGTTGGGACATTTATGTTTTCTTGTTGAAAAATATATTGGTTAAAATTTTTGTATTAAATATTTAACAAATTTATGTATTAATTTAATATATTGTGTTAATTGAACTCAAATATTAAAATATTAAAACAATTGAAAAAAGTGTAAAAACAACGCAAACACATATTTTTAATTTTGCACAATATAAATGTTTCTTATTATTAGTGACAGGATTTATGTATTAAAATTTACTGAAAAAAAAAACGTTGATTTTATTCTACAATAGAAGTGAGAGTGACTATCAATAACATTTTTCCAAATTAATTTTATCATTAAAGATATGTTGATTTTACACAAAATTAATTTCAAATTTCTATGAAATTTGCATCTATTTTGTGTTGAAATATTAACATAGTATTAGTGTCACCATTTAACATATCCATATTATATTAAATTAACACAAAAATTTGTTGTAGGGACCGTTTGGGACACGCGATATATATCAAATTAAGCCAAATTTTCCAACAGTGCTTTAAAAAATTTCTTTTTCAGAATTATGATAGGATCTATCTCCAATAGAGATTTCAGAAAGAGAGAGAAAGAGAGGGACAGCATGTGTATAAATAATAGAAAAATGCTTATGGTGAAAGAAAATATAACACCGAATTTTTTTATGATATATCGTACCCGTTGTCAGATAATTGTACATTATAAAAGTTATCATCTCGTTGCCTCGGCAAGGGAACAAGCTAATCTTCCGGTATTTAAAAATAATGAAAGTGTAATGTTAATAAGAAAAAGAGAAAGAGTGTATGTCTGTGCCTGTGAAAGAGGAAGAGAGCGTGCATGTATATGCAATCTAGAAACTTTAAAATGTCGCGCATCGATCATTCAAATTCAAGGAAACACGTGTCTCAAAATTAATAGAAATAATTTTCGAAAAATGAAGAAGAAAATATCTATCAATATCTTTCGATTGACGAAAGAGAATAATACACGCATACACATACAGATCAACATATTTTAATATGATAAAGATTCACGCGATTATTTATTTCTTTATTCAAAGATAAAACGATCGATATGAGTGCTGACCTTTGTTAACGCAGCCATTGCCTTATAAAGATTAATTTCGTATCGCGAAAGAAAACTTGAGGGCACTCGAGATTGTGGGACGCGCGAAGGAAAGATTTCCGGGGGATTCGAGTTCCCCGTCGATAGGTTTTCTCTCTAACTGTTTCGCATCTCCAAATCGGAGTAATTATGCGTCATATAGCGAGACTAAAGTGCACGGTAGTAATTAGTAATAACGACCGGCTTAAGTGCTGCGCGTACCGCAATGAAATGCAATTTGAACCGCTTTCCCGAGTAAGTAATAATCCGTAATAATCTGTAAATTCCACATCACGGTTTTTGAATCTACAAGCGCTACGTTATATCAATTAAATTTCTTTTTCTTGTACAGCGCGATTCGTATTATAGAGAAAGAGGTTTAACATAAATGGAGTTCCTTTAATAATAAGAATCGAGCGCCACATACACATATGCAGATAAATTAATATACGGCGATACTGATTTCAGTAAATTTAAATTAGATTGAAGAAATGATCCTATTTCAAGAATCGCAAAAATATGTTTATTGGAAGAGTTGTAAAATTCGTTAAACGTGTGTGGCACTTCATATCAATATGAAATTAATATTTATGCATATTTTTTTTTTTTTTGTTTAAACATTACGTCTCAAATTTTTCGTTTACTATATGACACGAATTGAGTAACCAATCATTTCTTATTAAAGCACACGTTGTAATATACATTATATGTATATAAAACTTAATTTTTTTGTTTTCCTTCAACTCTTTTGCCGATGGATGACATGAGCCGAAACCTGTACTCGATTTTTAGGCGAATAAAAAAGATTAATAAATTTTTTTTTTACAGTGTAAACGATTTGAAATTAAAAACTTTTTTTCCAATATTATGAAGTACTTAAATAAAAATTTTCAATTAAAAATTTTTTTTTTTAAGTTATGCAAATATTTGCAGATTTATATTTTCATGCACGGTGTGTATGAAAACGTTCGTTTATCTTATCCGAAAAAATATAAATTTTTTTTATTAAACATATTAATAGCTATCTGCTATCTAACGTTCTTTTAAAATTTTAAAGAATAAGGAAATGGCAGCAAGTTGAAAAAAAAATGGGGAATTGGATTTAAAAAAGGCTTCATTAGCGGATGCGGAATCTTATTAGGAATATACAAAATTTGAAGTCAATTCGTCGATAAATCTGCAAATATTCACATAACTTTCAAAAAAAAATTTTATTAAGATGAGAATTTTTATTTAAGTACTTAATATTATTAAGTACTTAATAATATTATTACTTAATTAATAATATTATTAAGTACTTAATAATATTATTACTTAATTAATAATATTATTAAGTACTTAATAAGATTAAGTACTTAATAATTGTATTAATATTGTAAAAAAATAAAAAGTTTTTATCGAATCGTTGCTGCAAAAAATCTAGAAAATAATTTAATTTTCGAAAATTTAAATGGTATGTCCTCTTAACCGCTTTCGATAGTATTAAAAATATATAGATGTTTTTATGATGATCAAATTTGAAATTACACTAGCTCTTCGCCAATAATCTTTTTACAAAGTTGCATTTGTGGAATAGCGAGGTGAGATAATGTAAATAGAAACAAACGTCGTTTCTTATACAATTCGGAGCAACATGTAGCTTTGCACTGAGTATACGCGTGTATATGTATAAAAATAAAATTTATTTATATAAACATACAGAGTGTAAATAGTAAATAATAATAATAAATAATAGTAAAAAGTATAATATATATGTATATAAAATTAACGATCAATATCGTTTAATATTTGATATCTCGGATAAAATTAATTAAATAATTGAGATATTAAAAAACGGAATCACATATATTTGAAGCGAATGCGTTTTCGCTTTGAAAAATTCGTGGTGATTCGAATTATGTACAGAAGCAGCGTTACTATTTATGTGCTCATCTTTGTATCCGTTATCGAGTATGCACAAAAAAAAAAAGAAGAAAATATCACGACGTTGATATATATATATATATATATATATATTTTTCAATTGTTGCAATTCGCCGATTGGCGATGCAGCCATACATCGGGAGAGAAATCTGTGACCGCGCGGGCGGTTTACTCTATAGCAATACGATTAGAGAGTGCATTCTCGCTACACTATATAATATTTTACCATAACGAGATAAGCATAAATAAGATTTGGAGACAAGTTTGTATTGTAACGTAACTAAAAACAAGTCTCGAGGCTCATTAAGCAGTCGATATCGACCGATCAGCTGATGGATCTTTCTTTGAATTGACGGTACGACGCGTTTAGATAATATTAATAATAATAATCATCGTTCAGCATTTAAGCTACACGTATATATGTCGAGATATCCCAAGTATCATCAATTTTATCATTAATATATCCGTACATCGCATAACGTTATAATCCTGCCGCAGCGTCGCTATATAATATAATTAACACACACACACACATACACACATATATATGTATAAATATTTAAGTATTTATTTTTTTCCTATTATATATATATATATATATATATATATATAGAGTTTATATTTTATATTATACTGTAAGAACTCGCTCTTAGGCTACATAAAGTATACAGCTATTCATTCGAGATGGCAAAACGCGTCGTACCTGCCTCGAATACAGTATCGACCGCTTTCCCCACGAAGCTCTCACTATGTAGGCGCACACATAATTGTATCAGGGTCTTAGAAATAAGATATCATCGTGTTCCTGTCCTTTTCTTCGCGAAGAAAAAGAACGAGCATTTCCTCGTCACTCATCTCGAATAGTAAAATAATATTACGAGTGCATAAGTAATTTTTTTTCTTTTTTTTTTTTTTAATCCGATTTCTTTATCAGAGCAACGAGATTGATTTTGTTCGATTTAATTTCCATTACAATCCATCTTATTTTTCCAGAATCCTTCTTTCTCCTTTGTCTAGCGAGTAATAAGATATGCATCGAAATTTCATTTTCGAACAATGGCATATATAGGGTGTTCCAGGTCAGGTCGATGAAACTTCAGGATCTTATAGGAAATTAAATGAAACAAAATAGGAACAAAAATATTCCTATTCCTAACATAGGTCCGGAAATGCTTTGTTAAAAAGTTATAATTAATAAACTCTCTGCAAGTAATTAATTATGATCGAAATCTAATAAGAACATTTTTATGTTTACATTTGCAACGTTTGCATTACGAATGTAGTGTTTACACAACCATCGAAAGGTCATTTTTTTAAGTTTCTGCTTTTTTTTGTAGTTTTGAGATTATTTTCTTTTGAACGCCTTATCAGAATTAATTGAAATTGGTGTAATTTAGTTTGTTATTTAATTACCCATCAGATTTATTTCGTTACTTTTTTTCAAATGAATGATGGATTTTGAAGTTATTTTTAAAAATCATCAAAAAAAGATTTTTTTTTTTAGTTTATTAACTGTAACTTTTTAACAAAGCGTTTCTGGATCTATGTTTATAGGCACTTTTTTGTTCCAAATTTAATTTCCTCTAAGACCCTGAAGTTTCATTGACCTGAGCTGGAACCACCCTGTATAGGATTCCGTCTTGCCTCTCTTTCGAATCTGTCGCGTGCAAACGTCAAATTTATACAGAATAATCAATCTACAGCTGTCTCGCATGCTAGTAAGACGATCGCGCCAAATTTCCATTTCCAGAGTCTTCTGAATACAAATGAAATAACTTGTAAGTCGCTCTCTTAATAAGTGCCGCACACGCGATCGCATAAGCTTCTTTTGATTTTATCGGAACTTTTGCGATCATTAAATGTAAAAGAACTTGTTTATCGAGTATTATGCTGTACTCGCTACTTTAATGAGATCTCATTATCTTCATCAAATTATAAGAACGCGCGCGAGTATCGGATGCCTGAAAGAGGAAACGCTCTGTTTGAAGTTGGAATTCCCTTCAAATGAATTCTTTCTCGATACAAAAACAAATTTGCATTTTCCTAGCAGTTATATAAATAATCGAATATTAGCACAGATATTTATTGGAATTTTACATCATAAAGTCGCTGAATTTTTTATTTAATCGCCAGTCAATCAATCGCGATAAAAAAAAAAAAAGAAAAAAAAATCAGAGGCCTGTGAATGAAAGGAAGGAAAAGGAGAAAAACGCGGAATATCGATATAATATATAATATATAACGTCGACTATGAATCATTTTATGCCGCGCGAGGCTGACGAGGCTGACGATTCAAGGATTCGCGTTGTCATATTTCGTTTCCTACATTTGTTCCTTCAAACGTCATGCGAGCACCTAGTCAGTTTCGTAGAACGTGATTATTAATCACATTGAATACGCGTCCAACTTTAACTTTTTAACGATCGTAATCGACTCTATGAGTCAAATAGTTGCGAGCGTAATGATTCGCATCATGACTCACGATGAATGAAAGAGAGCCTACGTGAAACCGGTGAATTGAATAAAACGATATCTCTATAAATCGGAGATAACAAATTAATAATGATGCTTACAATAAATTTCGAAGATGTTAAAAAAAAAATCGTACAGATACTGTAAATAATGTGCATACAAATATTGTAGATAATTCACAGAGAGAGAGAGAGAAAGAGAGAGAGAAAACTTTATAATTTAATCCACCTTCTCGCAACTTTGCTGATTATGCTAACTGAAAGGATACACATCTGATCGAATATAATTTTAGTTATCGATAATCAATGATTAATCAATTTTTCTCGAGGCTTTTAATCAGACGCGCATTTTTTTCTCACTTTTACGCCTCGTTTCAACGATTCGTTAATCGTTGAAACCCATTTTAAGAAGCGCAATCAGCCGGCAGCTGTACCGTTTTGCTTCCTTATCTTCTCTTACACGGGAATGTAATGGGTATGAACATAAATACTCGGGTTATTCAGTTGCTGTAATTGCAATTTACGCTCAATGTGTATATAATTAAAAGAAAAATTGAGTCGCATTTACCTTTTACACTAGTAGAATGCTCACGTTTTTATTTTACTCCTTTAATATCCTTCATAAGAAAAAAGTAGAGTGATCTATATTTTTCACTACGTCATAAAAAGAAAAAGAAGCGTAGGTAGTCCCGAGCTCCTTATCACACCGCGTTAATGCACACTGTATATACGGCATTGGGTGAACAAAAAGATAATGGATTTTTTTTAGACGCGAATAAATTTGTAGCATAAATGCCTTAGGAGGCGGGAAATCGATTTTTCCTAATTTACGCGAATGTCGAGCACGTGAGATTATCGAGAAATCGAAACGAAGAGGGAAAGCTGTTGGGACCTCCTTTCGCTTTTATTTTTGTCCTTTTTCCGATAATAGAGTTGCCGTGATTATAGATCTGGCATGTGTTTGATTGGTGTCTCGGTGAATTTGCCTGTCAATCCGGTAGCATTTCAGGGAAATCCTATGTAAGTGGATTAGTCGCGATTGATTATTACTTATATCTTGATTACGAGTGGTCCAATCACGACTAATACTGTTAATAATAATAATAATAATATATGTATATATATATATATATATATATATATATATATATGTATACATATATATATTGTATTAACGTAAACTGTACTATATGAAATATACGTAAGCGCTTGCGTGTAAGCATTTAATCTGTATAATTGCTGCGCGATATTATCTTAACTTTAAATATAACACCGGGAATTCCTCTCGGCCCGTAAGGTGTAAAATTTAAGGTGTATTTATTAAAAGAATTTTTCACACACTGTGTAATAGCTCCTATCTAAATTATCTATCGCGCTACGTGTGCGCTTGTGTGTGTGCGCAGCGCGTTGATTTATTAGTTAATTAATCACGTATTTAATTAAGTACGTATAAGAGATTAAGTTTAACAGGGCTCGACGTGCGCTGATATCGATCGAAGTGAGCGACGGAAGGAGTGACGCCGTTCTTTTGAACTCTATATTATTTATACTTTGGAGAAGCGAAAGAACGCCATGACACCATAAAAATACAACACAAGTCACATGAACAACGTGTATTTATAAAAGAAAGTTGATTAATTTATTCCTACTACCTAATATTGTTTATATTCTCGTTGAAATCATATCCGTCCAACGACATATATACAACAAAAAACATGTTATCTTTGTAGGTTCTAGTTTAAGATTTTCGGTAAATATGCTGTATATAAAGGAAAGTTTATTTTAATATTTTATGCATTTTTTTTTTTTTTTTTTTTTTTTTTTTTTTTTTAAAAAACCCGCATGTTTTTCGATGAAAAATTGAAACCGTTCGAAAAAATATTGTCGTTTCCAAAACGGATTTCTTTATTTATCCTTTTTATAATACTGTATATTTACCAAATTCTCTCATGCATTTCGACACTTCCATTTCGAAAGTAGTTGTACGATGAATGCATTTATGACAGTGATGATGTGAACAATTGAATCAAACGACATGTTCCTGTTACAAGAGTGAAACGAGATACTGACTGAAATAAATTATTAAACTGCCAATCCACAGTTTTATCTTTTATTTAAGTATATATGTCGTTGGTTCCGTCATATCGAGCATATGTTTGATTTTTGTCATGGCTGCCTGTAAAATTCTCAAGTAGCGTAATTTCGGCGAAATATCATGTCTCAGGATACAAATCGCTATAATTCCGAACGAGTTTCCGATATCGAATAAAATATTATGCGACATGTAATACGTGCCACCGAATTATCGTTAAATTGGCGGAAAATGGATGTATAAAGTTAATTATGATAATAATTAAATTTTAATAATTCAATAGAGATTCTACTGTGGCAAAAGGAGATGAAGAGACGCCACTAACATTTTGCTGTAAAGCAATATCATGATTTTGCCTTTTATGTCAATTGGCCGCCAATCGAAGATCGTGAACGAGAAGCGGAATTATATCGAATTATAGATCGCGGAAAAATTGATCGAGCCGATCCTGGGTAATTCGAAGATCAATTCCGGTTAATCACGGTTCTAGTAGTTGCAGTAGCGACTAATACGACCACACGTGCACCATGTATCTATTTACACGTGCATGAGAACTTTAATGGACTGATAATGAAGACTTTAGCTTTAAATTACTCGTCCCGCCATCGTTTCTCATCAGTTTCTTTCCTTTTCTTTTTCGCGCATCGATCAAATCACTCGCTCATGAAATGCGCGAAAATATAATCCGATCGAATGTATACATGTAATAAATATCATAGAGAGTGAGTCTCTTAACTAAACACATCAAAATGATAATAAATTTTTATTGCGAATGAAACGTATATGATAGTAATGATGGTGCTTAAACTATCTTAAGAGAAAATAAGAAAAATTTGAATATAAATTATCAGGACAATTCAATCGCGAACATTACATATTAATGTTTCCTAGAATACCCTATAGAAAACTCACGGAAGCTCACGATGTATACTTTCTCGCGATTTTCCGAGATTAACTCTCTTCTGGTTACTTTTCTCGCTAAGGAAATTACGCAAATTAAGTCTTAGGCAAATAATTCACATATATACGTACATATGTTATTTTTTACATATAATATATGAGCTAGTTTTAAATAATTTCGTGCGAGAGTTCAATTTTAGGTAAGATTAAATTTGCAAAAAATTCAAGGACGAAAGAAATATTATTATAAATCGCGTATTTGAATAAGATTATTATTTGCTAATTGAATCATACATACATACATACATACATACATACATATATATATAATAGAATCGTGAGTTAAGTTCTAGTTGTAAGAAATTAATTTTACGCTAATTGCTAAATATTTACTTTTCGTGATAAAAGAAAGAGCATTGAAATTATTAAAATACATATTAAAATATATATA
>JBCEZX010000048.1:3915770-3929021 GCA_039654345.1 Cataglyphis cursor
ATATATATAATTGTGATTAACGAACGAGTTAACATGCTTGTTTTTTAATTATTTTATCATCTTATTATTATTAATTTTAACATATTTTTGTGTGAAAAATTAATATTTGAAAATTTAAATCTTATACAATACTATAAAAGAGAGAATAATTATTTTAAATAATTCTTGCATTTTTAACAAAGAGATTAAATTATGTAACAATGTCCCTTAGTTATTCACTAAGTAATTTTACTCTATTATTTTAAAAATTTGCAACGGATAAAATTTCTATTCATAATTTCTCTATTATTTTTCAGTAGTTAAGTATTTTCAACATCCTGTAATACGTTTTTTATAGTATAGTAATTAATCATCGGACCATGGTCACGGTAACGGAAATGAGTAACACATATCACACTTTGTATATACGATTCTTTTACATAAGCGCCATACAAATGCAGCTAATGTTCGTATACTACGCCTTCGTTTCCGCTTTCATTTTTGTTGAAGCGCACATTCTCATCAGAGAGACGTAACAGTCGCTGATAAAATAGTCGGGATTATTCTCTCTACGTTTACAACTATAATGCACGTGTGAAAATATTCCGAAGGTTGTTTATCCTTCTCTCCAACTTCGTCGAAGCCAATCAACAGGTACGTAACAGAGATATTTCTTTTTCTCATATTTCCACGTGATTAAATTGATTATAAAATTTCCTTTTCTCTCTCTCTCTCTTGCGATATTTAAAATTAAAAATTTAAAAAATGTTTTATCGTAAATTAGACGTTCAATATAATTTTGTGCACACATAATTCACGGGTACAGAAACGCGCAATATTCCAGTATTCTCATTAGCATTAAACTTACGTGTCAAGATCTATTTAGCACTTTTTGCTTAATAATCTTATTTACCGGTGGAAAAATATACATAATTCTTACGCATAAGCGAAGCGTTATTGTATCGTAAGTCAAACATTAACACCGAATAATAATTATTATTTTATGCTGAACGAACAACTATATTTTGCATTTTCAATTTTTATTCGAGAGAAATATAATATAAATTATTTTAAAGACAAAAATTATATAATCTCTTTCTTTTTACAGATTTCTATTTTTATATATTATAATGTATGTGTGTATTTTTCTCTTGTTCAAAAAGAAATTTATTAGTGATATAATTTTGCTGATTATAATTTAATTTTTCAAAGAAAAAATGTATAAAAGAGAGAATTATATAATTTTCCTCTTTCTGTTTAAAGAAATTGATTTATTATATAATATTAATTTAAAGAGATGTCTGTACACATTAAATTAATTAAAGTCGCAAGCAATTTTAGACTTTATGCACAATAGAGAAAATATTAGAAATAGGAATAAATATATTAAATACAAATATTAAATATATTAAATAAAAACGTATAATGAATTGAAAATTCGAAATAATTAATTTATTCTGTTCCCTTGTTTAAAATAATTCAAAATTGCTTTTCCTAATATTTTATATATATAAGAATTGAAATAAATAAATAAATAAATAAATAAATATATATGTATATATATATATATATATTTATTTATTTATTTATTTCAATTCTTATATATTACATAATATATTTTCTCTATTAGGTCCTACTTTAGCATGACTCAGTTGTTTTGAAGCCTTAATAACATGAAAGAGAGAAGTATGAGTGATATACGAACGTTATATAGAAAGTAGAACGACATAAGATTGCAGCTCGCGCAACTCAATGTCGCAAGCACGTATAGACAGCAAGTTTGATGCCTTTTTTTCCTTGCTTCTTTCTTTCTTTCTTTCTTTTCGTGTTCATTTCTTTCCATTCTGTTTTTTTTTCTCTTCTTTTCTCTATTTTTCTCATATTTTTTTTTTTTTTTCCTTTTCTCCTTTCCCTCTTCTTTTCGCGTGCGTCGCAATCTTACAATTTCTTCTTTTGACTGAGAAGCCCTTTGATGTCGGCAGCCGCTCTCAATAGAGGCTGTTAGCGGCCTTTAATTACATCACCGCGCTACAATATTCATCACTCCTGGTGTATCGCTACTTCTGAGGAAGAAATATATTCTTCGTCGAAAGAAAGAAGTATTCGTGCTGCGCGAGGCAGAGTTCGACAGTGGCTTCGATCGGGAGAGCTCTACTGCTGAAGCTCGCGTGATACCGAATCATCCGCATAGTTTCACGCATCTGCGTGCGCGTCAGTTCGACTTTTTCTCTCTCTCTCTCTCTCTCTCTCTCTCTCTCTTTTTCTTTGTACGCCGATTGTGTATCACGGAAATACAATGTCGCTCCGTGTCGGCGGAGGAATGAAAATGATCGAAGACTTTCGATCCTCTGTGCTGACTTGTAACATAAAACGCTGGATCAGCATCATCGAGTCGCGCTACGTACGTAATTTCCCCCCCCCTCTCTCCCCTTCCCCCTCCTCTCCCTCCCCCCCATCCGTGATTCAACCTCGATCGTGTTACATCCTACGTAAGCAGATTCTCACGACTACAAAATAATTGAGAGTTTCCTCGAATTTCTTCTTTCGTAATTTTTTTTTTCTCGGTATACGTTTTAAAGAAAATCTTTAAATATCTTCATTTTTTTTTTTTTTTTTTTTTTAATTGGTCGTGAATCTAAATAAAATGTTAAGTATTATTAAAATTACGAGGAACGAAGAGAGAAAGGTTTTCGTCACTTTTTCCTGAAAAACGACGAATATAAGGAACGCAGAATTTCAGAATATCGCAATACGAGAGCGCAAAAGATAAGTGTTTGTTATTGCGATTAGGACGGAGGGGAAATAAATACGATCAACATTTATGATTTATTTATGCGAATATTTCTGCTTAGAGCGGCGGCTATCTCCTCGAAACTGTCGTCATCTCGTTCACGGCATCACATGTTCTTGAACTTGCACAACTTGACTTGACCACGACGACGATCAGTCACGATTTATCAACGGAGAGAGGTACGAGTGCGCCGAACTGTGAGAAGGATCGAAGACCATTCATTCGATCGATCGATCATCGTGTCGTAATATTATAACGCAAGTGTCGGATACTCTTAAAATATGATTGTATAAAATATACGTGATTATTTTATAAGTGTTAATATTATCGCAGCTAGAAAATACATCCCATAACTTGACAACTTAAAGTAATTTTAATAATTTTAATTGTGCAAATATTGTTAAATATTTATTATATCCCGAGGAAAAATGGACTTATGCGATTATATGTATAAGATCGTATATGGCCATATACAGAGGCTGGGCTTAATTTTTCCGGCCAGATTTTGAGATTTTATAGGAAATTTAATTCTAAACAAAAAGTTTCCTATAAACGGGGTTTCCTATAAATGGCTCGAAAAAAGCTTCCATAAAAAGTTAGAGCTCAAAAAGCTCTGAAATCAGGATTATTTTATACATGTTTACAAATATTTAAAAAAGTATGCATTTTTTAACAAAAAATACCAAAACAAAAATTGTAGAAAATTAAATTATTTTTCAAATGAAATCAAAATGATTGTAATACATTCCATAGATTTTGAAATGAATGACTAATTTCAAATGTATAAAAAAGTGTTAATTTTAAAAGCGCTAACTTTTTAAGGAAGCATTTTTCAACCCATATTTATAAGAAACTCTGGCCGAAACGTTTGAGCCCAGCCTATATAATTATATCCGAAATTTGGCGTGATTATATATGCGTTTATATAATCACAGTAATTTTCGAATATAATTACATATAATTTCATGTCCATTTTTTTTACTCGGATGGTTCCGAATAAGCGTGAAAAATATTATTAATATAAGTGTAAATTCTCCAACGCGATAAATATTTAATAATAAAATTTATATATAAAATAATTGAGTTTTTGAAACACCTCACATTATAAAATATCTTAGATGTTATTAAAAAATATTTAAAAAAATTTAAAAACTAAATATATTCATCACAAAAGGCAAAGAAAATCTTAAAAAATATATTATAATTTATACGAGAGAGTAATCGTTCGTTTTTATTATTTATTAAATCATAAATGATATACATTATTGCTTGATTCTTTATTTAAAACAGAAGTGTGCTGTATATATGAGATCGTTAATTTTTATGATTGCGATAATTTTTTTAAACCCAAGAATTACGCGTGTGTGCGATAGAAACTGGTGGCAAACTAAACCAAAGTCTAAGGCCGACGTCTTTTTTTTCCAGCGGTAATATTGTAGTGCACACAGTCTTCGTGGAGAAGAGAATTGAGACGACTGTGGAGGCACAAAGAGGAATGTCGACGTCCCGACGAAGAGGCGGATAGATTTTACTTTACTAACGAGATTTCCTGAGCAACTCGCGAACGAAAATGAGGCCATTCGCAATCGTTCCCGCCCTTGTCTCTTGGTTAACAATCGTCGATTGCGTTTCGACCAGAAGATTCTGCGATCCGGAAACCGGAGACGGTGAGTTCTGAAATCACGGTATTCCAATATCACGATGAACAATATTGTTAACGACGAATGCAGCGCTTCAATCGATTGAATATCGCATCGTTGCATCCTTGTATTGTGTAAAATATTGAATTCGGCATCATATCTCTCGATCGATTCGAGGAAACATTTTCCTTGTTTCCCATTTTTTGCCCGGGATTTACAGAGTGTCTCTAATCCAATCTTGTAAAAAAATTCCCTGATCTTCCAGGTAATTTTATTCAAAATTCCAGGTAAAAAGAATATTTTAAAGATTTTTTGATATAATTTCTTAAAATAGGTTCTTTTTTTGGTGTACGCATTTTTTAATGCTTTTCATTTATACAAACGAAAAATATAAAGCCGTTTAAGTTTCAAGTGCTAGAATAGCTTTCGTTAAAACAAAAATTTTTAATTTACGTAATATTTTCATTTTTTTATCACTAAAAATTAAAATAAAGAATATATACTATATATTCAATTTTTTGTTTAGATATTGAAGAATATAAACAGATATATATAATATAATATAATATAATATAATATAATATAATATAATATATAAGCAAAATTATCAGAGAGGATTTTTTTTAATTTATTGACTCCCTTCAAATAAAATTCTATGAAAATTCTCTGATTTCTCCAGGTATAAAAAAATTCAGGTTTTTCCAGGGAATATAGACATCCTAATTTATATAATTATGTAACGTACTTAATTGTCTTAATTTTACAAAGCAATAATTCGTTTAAATCATCAACACCTTATTGATATCTGTACATAAAACGGTCCTCTCGACCGAACACTCTGTATACATTCGTTTCGCTTTTCAGATTTCCAACGCGCACACGTCGGCCTGATTATCTCGCCCATAATGTCCATTAAAATGATACGAGAGATCGAGATTTATTGGAACCACGTCAAGTATCGACCGGGTGATACGATAGCTCTTTACACGAGCGAACCCACGGACGGCCTCGAGCCAATTTATACCCTGATACCGAACGCGTCGAGTGGTATCAAGAGAACCGGACTGCAGGCCACGTTCGTTCCCACCTGGACCCTCATATTCGTTCAACAATGTCTACGTGCGTACACGCGATTACATAATTTTACGATATAGATTACTAATCGAGCGTAAAGGCTACACGTGGGAATTTTGCTTTCCTATATTTTTACTATTAAGCGTAAAGAATATATTTTACCGTTTTCTTTTGATTTTATTTTTTTTTTTTTTTATTGAGGAACAATATAAAAATCGATCGCTATCTTTCTCTCTTTTGCAACATTCTTTTAATAGGATTAATAATTTAATCTAACAGACTATATACAATTTTTTCCAATTTTCTATACCAAAATGTTCCAAAAAATCGAAAAATCATATTTTTTTTTTTAAATATCTGTATGTATGTATGTGTATATACAGGGTGTTTCAAAGCATCCTAAACAGCGCTCGTAAACGCTCGAGCTCAGTAAATTGAACAGAAAAGTCCTTTATTTTTTTCTATATTCTATCGTTTTTTTTCCTGTAGTCCTATCAGTTTTTTTCTATATCCTATAATTTTTTTTCTATAATGTTTAATAAAGGAGTTATTATTAAGTAAAATCTGGCCAAACGATTTTTGCTCAATAATAATATCTTTATTAAGCATTATAGAAAAAAAAATAATACAGGATTTTTCTGTTTAGTTTACTGGGACATCCTGTATATGCATGGACGGAATGCACATTGTACAATCAAAATTGAAAAACCCGCTTGCTTTAAAAGGCTTAGGCTCTGTGAGCAAACTAAAATGATGAAGAAATAACGTGGAAATTTCTAATTTCTAATTTTTTTCATCTTGTTTATATTAGAATACCATGTCGCCTGGCTAAGAAACGGCACAATAAGACTGACAAACTGTCTGCAAACGCAACCTCACTGGATGGCAGAAAGGAGGAACATTCTAGGATCATTGCCGATGAGCAGAGTATTTTTGCCAGGTACACATGATTCTGCATCCTACGCCATACACGAGCGGGCGAACTCTGAGAATATCGTCGAGAAATTTGTAATAACCCAGGTAAATTCATAATTGCTCATCGAGAATTGAATATTTTTTTAGGTAAATTTCTGCAAAATAATTTCATTATAATTTAATTTTTTATCATTAAAAGCACAGAGATAAAGTCATTAAAATACAAGATATATATCTATGACATTAATTTTTTGTGGCAGATTTTTTTGATTTAGAAGAGATTTTTTCACAATATAAAAATACCTGTAATGATTAAAAAATTTTGCACGGAAAGAAACAGACTGTATAACTTACAAGTTATTAATTATAATTTTGAATAATATATAAATAATACGCGAAATAGTTAGATTTATTTAATATTTAAAAAATTTTTTATAAACCATATTGTATATACATAAACTTATTAAAACCATTTCTTTAAAAATGAAGTTTTTTTTTGTTGTCCGAACAATTAGCGAAAAGTTCTGAACATTATTAACTCACAGTAACACTCTGTTTCTTTATCGCAGCCATATCGAATTATGAAGTGAGAAATCACGCAAATTTTTTTTTTGCATGATAAGAATATGAAATAAATTAATTATTTATCATATATCTCCTAAAAAACTTTATTTTTTATTTTCAATTAAAAATTGACTTAGGGTCTCAGATATATTTACATTGTCAAATGCGCGAGTGATGGAAAATTTATTTCGATTTATAAAGCTCAAAAAAAAAAAAAAAAAATTTTCGTTCTCGTAATTCAGTATGGCCGTGGATCTAGGAACATTGAAATCAGATAAAAATTAATTATAGAATAACCGTTGCTGGTAATTGTTAGGATAATTAAACTGCAGGATGTGGACGTGCTCGCGCAATTGATTTATGGGGTTCGATATCTGGACATCAGGGTCGGGCACTATCCTAACACGAACTCGATATGGTGGGCCAATCATGGGGTTTTCAAATCTGTCCCCATGCAAAACGTCGTGAACCAGGTGAAGACCTTCCTTAACAATACGAACGAGATCGTGATATTCGATATCCAGGAATTTCCCGTTGGTAATGTTCCTTAAAAGCGTTCGATAAAATATTTTTGATCAGACAAAAATAATATTCGAATATAGAATATATATATTAATCTGTAATAATAATTTTTGTAATAATTTTTTATTTTATAATTATTATATAGTAGATACATATATTATAGAATAATATTTATTTTGTATTATTTTTTTAAAGCATACTTTATGATGTAATTTGTTATTATTTCCAATAATAACAATAATAAAAATATAATTTAATGATAAGATATTTTTAATTCTCTTTTTTTCGTATACAAAATTTTTTTATTTAATTGCACATTTGATGATGTTACTAGGCTTTGGGAAAAATCTGGGAGTACATCACGATTTCGTTGAATTTCTCGAGGAACAATTTGCCGGATACTACTTGCCAAAGAGTTACGGATGGACCAGCACGCTAAATACAATCTGGTCATCTGGGAAAAGACTTATAATCGGTTACGACGAGAAACGAGTCGTCAGCCGCTACGAGAGCGTGTGGCCCTGCGTGACACATCAATGGGGAAATGTCAGAAATATTGAAGATTTGTTTAACTATCTCGATCGTATCGAAATGGAAAGTCTCGGGTGTGTAAAATTCGTAAAGCTGAGGCTGGCAGGGATTATAAACTTATAGCACTACACTGAGAAAAAAAAATTGTTAATTTGTCTAAATGCATTCAACTGATTCCTATTTTTGTAATTGAAATATTTAAATCAAATATGTCTTGTTAGATTTAATATGTCGTATTTAATTTAAATATTTAAATTAAAGAAATAGTAATCACTTGAACGTATTTAATCAAGTTAACAATTTTTTTTTTCTCAATATATAAATTATGCTCGATATTACTTTTGATACTTGTGTGATAGATATCTTTGTTATAATTGCATTTCTTTGATTTCAGACATCCTAGAGCGATACCGAGATCAGCGATGGCAGAATTGACGCCGAATACGTGGGACGTAATCTTAAATCGGCTTGGAAGCATTCGCCAGATGGCAGAGAAAGTTAATATCAACGTTACAAATTGGTATAATAGCAAATGGCAACATACGGCCAATATCGTCGCCGTCGACTTCGTCCGATCGTCCGGCATCATCGAAACTGCGATCGAATGGAACGAAAGACGAAATTCGCATTGTTAAGAGAGATTTTGTGTAAAAGTAAAAAAAAAACTTATAAACCAAAGTTTGTTAATACATTCAAATTATAATAATTCACAGCATGCCGAGCAGCGTAAGAGATTTTATGCTAGTACTTAATAATTTATTATCTCCACACAATATTTTGTGTTTAGTTATGTTTTATGGATATATAATAAATTTTATACGCACAAGGAGTGAATCACGCAAATAGATGAAAGGATGTCTATAATTAAAATTAAAGTTAAATTGTAATTATAATTAAAATAAATTATAATTAAAAATTAAAATTAAAAAATATAAGTATCTCGTAAAAAATACCCTATTATATATTCGATTATTTTCGTAGAAATATAATATACGAAAGCCAATATTTTTGTAATCTAATTCTTTCTTTAATCAAAGCTAATCAACTCGTATCATCAAAAATCTGTTTACATCAACCCTCCGTTATCTTAAGAAATCTAGATAAAGCATAACGACAGCTCGCGCATTAATCGCGTAACGTACACATTTTGCGTGACAATCACAGTTCCGGCGGATGTGCGAATAATGCTCTAGTCAAGGTAACCGAGAGAAACAAAATTGTCTATCGTGCACAAAAGCGATGCAACGAAATCAGTTCATCATCCGGTACAGATGATGTTAGTCGCGAATGCGAAATCGAAAATACATCAGTATCTTGCGTTATCCGTTGTGTACGGAAAGAATAATTTAGAGCATTAAATTTTTTCTCTGGAAGCATTAAACGATAATTTTTTTTACAAAGTCGATCGCCGCTTATTCCTTCTATGAGGAAAATTATTTTGTTATGTAAATTAATTTCTAACTCTTAATTTAAATTAATTTTTATTATTTAAATAATTGCTAGAATCGTTTCTTCAAATCAATTAAAGTAGAGAATCCTTACTAAGGTGACCATCTATTTAAATTCATATTTAGAAAAATGTACTGCTTATTGCTGTTGCTTTTACTGCCAATAGTAACTTCGAAACCGTGCGAGTATTCCGAGTATCCATATTATATGTGCCAAAATAATTCTCTCTCTTGCCCTGGCAATCAGAAATGCACATTCATCGAATACTGCCCGGCGGTTGTATCTCTAATGGAACGAAACGAGCTCTCCGCCCACAGGTAACGTGATATCGTATTTTTGCATTATAAAGTATACGCGCGTACCTACATACGTAAATTTTTTGAGTACAGATTACGGCAAGCTGTATGTGGATACGATCAAACGCGCATGAAAATTTGCTGCAGCGTAGACAGTTATTCCGAACGGCCGATATATACGAATCAGGATGCATATCTGACGGAATCATCTTCCAGCTCTCATTGTGGGAAGAGTCTTATTCGAAATAACATAGACAGTTTAGGATCGTATCCTTTCGTCGCGAGGATCGGTTTTGCAAGCAAGTATTTGCGCGAAATATTTGTATTGTACAAGATGTGTCCCAGGACCCTCATTTTTTTTTTTTTTTTTCTTCGAACCTTGCCGAGAATTAAGATATTGTGCCACATAACGTCGTTGATAACTTTCCATTGAATGCATTAATTCTGTTCCAAATTCCTTAACGAAGTTGTGTGATTTCAGTGACTATGTATACGACAAACTATACTAGAGTTTGTCTATTTTCTCTTTCTTCTTTTTTAAGGACAGACCGATTAGCTATATTCCTTTTATTATATAAGACATGCGCTTTGAAACCGTTAGCAAGAGTTAGTTTTTCAGATACATTAACGAGTGAGATCAAATACTCGTGCAATGGCGTGATTGTTAATGAGCGTACAGTATTAACTACAGCTACATGCGCACTCGCGAAATCGGACAGATACAAATTGTATGTATATAGCAGTCGAAAATATAACGAATAATCGTTGCTCAGATTTTATTTTTTTATTTTCGATTGTGTTTAATTAAGCCTGGAATCGTAGCATGCAATAATAATAAGTTTTTGTTCGTATTTAGATGCTCTGTGCTTATTGGTGAATATAATACAGAGTCAAATCCAGATTGCAATCAATTATTTTGCGGACGTAATACCAGTAGCCACGATATATCGTATGTGATAAAACATCCGGGCTATGACGCCGCAAGTTTTTCCAGTAACGTTGCCTTACTTCGTTTAAAGAAGGCTATCAATTTTACAGGTATGTACAATTCTTAAATATACATATTAGAACGCTTGACAATCAGTCTTAATGAAATGCATATCCGATCTTCTTTAGCCACAGCGCAACCAATCTGCTTTATACCAGAAGACAGATACGTCAGCTTGGAAAGTACATGCACCGTTGTTGGCTGGGGAAAATTGTCCGGTCAAAAAGGTATTATAATAATTGAACAAACTATTGTAAAGCATAAACTGTAAGCAGTGTTTATGTGTTATGTGAAAATGCGACAACTCTGTGATCCAGCACAACCACCGACGCAACAGTCATTACAACTAAAACTCGTACCTAAGCAACAATGCTCAGATTATTCAAGCCACGGTCTGTCTGTTGAATTATGTGCCAAAGGGAATTGTGAACCTTGTTCAGGTTACAGTGGAAGTCCTCTATTATATAAATATGCAGACACATATTTCCTGGTATGTTACACTATCTTATAAGATATATATATATATATATCTACTATAAATGGTAATTCAAATGTTTATATATATACAATATTCTTTTTATCAGGTAGGAATCCTATCATATGGGTCTAGTTGCGACTCAAGCACCATTTTTCCATCTGCGTTCATAAATGTACAAAAATACACAAGATGGATCTTAGAGAATTCTTAAGATTGCAAATGCAACCGTCTCAAAATGGCACTTAAGAACACCAATTGGTATTGCACTTTCACGAGTTTTATTTTTTTATCTACGAAATATTATTTATGTTTAAATATATTCAAATATTTTCCACGCGTCATTTCCTTAGCTTCTTCTAGACCCAGTTGATAAGCTAAATCGTGCAGTTTTTTCACTTCCGAGATAAGCCCGGTCATTGTTAAATTACCCAATTCTGCAAGAAAAATTTCGTTCGATATTTAGCAGCAGAAGATGAAGAATTATATTTTAATGCATATTAACTCACGATGCAATTGACTTATGTCGTCCGCTGAAAAACTCGCAGTCCAAAAACATGGCTCTGTCTGCGGTGAATTTTGAGCAACGAACTCATGCACACCTGGAACTTCATTGCTCGCTACATATATGATGTATATTATGTATATGTATCTCAAAAAGAGATCTTCCGAAAAAGAGATACTCACTTTGTTCAGGCCATAAATCAGGAGATGCTCTATCCAGTTTCTCTAGACTCATTAGGCTCTCCTCCACACAAGATAAATCTATAAAATAGAAATTTACCACTTTAGCTCTTTGTATTTGAATACAATACAAAATATTGTTTTCAAAATTTATAATTTTAAATTTAATTCAATATAAGAAATCAATTTGTAAAAAAAAGATATCAATTTGTAAAAAAAAGATATATCTTGGATTCTGTTTTCTATTATTTCTCTCTTTTTCACAAAAAAACTATTATTTAATTACATTTAACTAATAATATTACAAATAAAAAGGATAAAAGATAGAAAAAAAATAACACAAAATAATTTAAGAAAAAACATTTACAGCGTGTTGCTTATTTAGTATATATAACTGTGACCTTGAGCATAACCAGTGTACTTTTATTCTCTAAAGCTCCAAACTTACCTGGTTGATCGACAGTCTCTTCAGTAGCCATAACGTTCGTTGAATCGGAAATTTATCAAAGGATTTCTAGAACGAAAGATCACAACGGATCGACAAAATCGTAGAGTTAAATGACGGAACGGGATACTTGAAACACACACGAACTATCTTATGTTACGTGTTATCTCCAATCGTCATCCCTCTGCGCAATTCCTTGGCTAGTTCAGCCTGTTGCTGCAGAACGTAGACATTTTCCGCTTTTCGGCGCTGACGTCGCTCGATGTCGCGTATCACACCTAAATGAAGTTGCTCCCTGTAACGTAACGTAGCGTATCATCTAGCTTATTGAATATTCAAATAGCAATAACGCGCATACTCTCGCCTACCTGTCGTACGCCTGTTTGTAATGAACGTAGCCTATTATTCCGACAGACGCCGTGCAACATAAGCCGAAAGTGACTTTAGACGCTGTTGACATGCTCGAAGAATGACACGCGCTGTCAAGTTGCCGCACATGGTCGCGCGAGGCATGATGGGATAATCGATAGTTAACTGCGTTCGATATCAGGGCAGCGATCATGTAACTTTTCCCCTAGGACAAAAACGTGAAAAATGAAGAATTTTCTCATTAATTTTAATGGCAAAATTTTTCACTTTTCACATTTTCGCCCTAGAGGAAAAGTTACATAATCGTTGCCCTGAAAATTGATATTTATTTATATTATATAATAAATATTATAGGAGCTTATCAGCAAGAAACACACATGATTAGCTGTCAAATATAAAAATTTTAGAATCTTTAAAAATTCCCTATTTAATAGCCAATTACATGACATTGTGTCTATTGGTGTCTTTTTTTTTTTTTTTTTTTTTTTTTTCTACAATTTTCATCACTTTTTTCTTCCTATTTCTAACA
>JBCEZX010000048.1:3937223-3948132 GCA_039654345.1 Cataglyphis cursor
GTAATAACAATATAATATATGTATATATATATATATATATATATATATATATATATATATATGTGTACAGTGTTATTGTATGAAATGTTTTTACTTACAAAAGTCCAGTTGTTACAAGAGAATTATAATTGATTGTGACTTGTTAATTTGTTAATTATATTAATTTACATTATAGAAATATATTACATCCTAATTTTAGCAATTTAATTATAAGTTACAAAACTATATTATTAAACAATTTGTACATTTTGCTGTGTATATTATTGCGTATTTATTATGTATAATAAGAAAACTTATAATAGGATTAACTAGTTCTTTAATAAACGAATGATGGCAAGAGTAATTATAGGGAACGTCATCGTCCTGAGCCTAAAGGATCTTACAGCCGTGTAAAACCGAAGAGAGAAGAGAAGAAACGCGAGGAGATTCGTCGAGACCCTTTGAAAAGCACGAAGGATATCGAACGGGATAAGATACGAACGAAGAGAGATACTGAGAATAAACTTCTTGCCGAAAAGGAGAAGGCGATTAAGCATTTGCTTGATTCGGACAATGTAGTTCCACCTGGTACAGAAGCTGAAGCCATTCAGAGCCTCACAGAGGAACAGAATAGGGAACGAGCGCAGCGCGAAGCGCAACGAAGCAGGGAACATCGCAGAAGCAAATCGTTTGATCATTATTCCAGACCGAGTCCGGTACGACGTAGATCTCCCGATAGACTTCGACCAAGTCCCCATCGACGAAGAAGTCCTTTTGTAGCAAGTCCAGAGCGTCGTAGGAGCCCTTACAGAACGAGCGCTGAGAGACATAGAAGCCCTCACCGATACAGTCCAGGCAGACGAAAAAACTCACCGCGATATTTTTCCGATCGAAGAAGTCCCGTCGTGCTAAGTCCAGATCGACGAAGAAGTCCTAGACGACTTAGCGGAGAACGACGATCCAGTGTAGATAGAAAATGGAGCGTTGAACGATCGCGAAGGAGACGTACTGAATGGATACATGAACGGTGAGGAAAATACTTCTTGATTTTTGTTAAAAGATTTTCAGATGTTTTCAATTTTTTCTGACTCGAGAAAGAGATTCAGAAAAATCCACTAATTATTTCAAAATAATTGTTCTTTTTTTGCGCTGTGTCTATATGTGTGTGTGCGTATGTATGAGCGCGTACTATAAGATGCATTTTGTACAAAACTATTTTGTACAAATACGTTTTATTAGTATTTAGTGATAGTTATAATTTCTCACGCAAGCATTATGCATTAAAAATTTTATATTATTGTAATGTGTATAGAGATATACACAGATATATCTAAGAATGTATTAGAGACTGCATCTAAGTAATTTTATTTTAACACATCGCAATTGTAACTGCTTTAAATTGTTAAGCCGGAGAAGTCGATCTCACGATCGGAGGAGCCGAAGTACGGAACGTCAAAGAAGACGCTCGAGCCGCTCGCCAGCAAGTAGACGATACAGTCCTCGTCGTCGAAGTCGCACACGTACGCGCAGCAGATCGGTGGAGAAGCGCACGAGGAAGCGTTCACCCTTCATCAACGAACTGGCGAGACAACTGAGGAACGAAGCGATGAAGCCGACTGGTATGAACAGCAGTGGATACGTGCCACCCGCGACGATGGAAGGAATTGCTCCGCTGCTTAATCCACCTGTGTATCAACAAGAAGCGGAACCTCGACCACCACCACCACCACCTCCATCAGCTTCTTCAACGTACATGCATCAACCAGGTCCACATGCACCACCACTGCCACCATCATCCATGTTACCTATCCCAAGTGGTCCGCCGTTTATAAATTATGAATCCATGCCGGGTGTACCGCCAATGAATTTTGAACCTATGCCGCCACCAGCGCCATCACACATCCTACCTCCAGCCGATTATTCCTCCGGTCCCGTCATGTACAATCAACCGAATGTCGTTCCACCACCCCCGCCATCGGCGATCTGTCCAGCCTTACTCCCTACGCCGGTACTCTCGCCACAACCCGTACCTGCGCCGGTGATGGATCACACACAGATACCATATAATCCTTCGCACACTATGGCCTCTGTCCGCCGATCGCCGATTCGTCAATTTGAATCTACGAGCAAATCTTCAAATCATTCAACTGCACCGTCCACGTCATCGCAGAATTACACGGAACGTGGATCAGCAACATCGTATACTGAATTTCATGCACCGCACGAGGAACGAATGAAAACACCCGAACCACCGGTCATCTCCAAACCAAAAGTAATTTTAATATGTATAATAGCGATGAATATTTTGATTTTGTGTTAAATGAAAAACGTTTATCGGTATGTCGAAATTAATTTATTTTGATTTACCGAGCGTTATTTCAATTATATGTGAATAACATGAAGAAAAAAAATAGATTAATATTTTTTATGAATTGATCTTACAGCAAAAAACCAGCTTATCCAGTCTACTGGAAGCGTCTGTTTCAGCCAAAGGTGCGAGTATGTTTTTATTTTTTACGTGTTTGATTGTAAACATTTGAAGAAACATAGAAGAACTTTGTATACAATCTATTTTTTGTAATCGATCACAAAAAAATCATGTGATCCTATTTGTTAAATAATACTAATTTTTTATATTTTTTTTATTACGTTCTCTAGATCCATCTAATATACCGGTGTTATATCCAGGTAAGAATCTTGATATTTTTAATAAAGTGTTTATAATATATATCGCGCACATCGTGTATGTGAAAGTTGCGCGATATGTCTATTTAATATACAAAGTGCATTCTTTTATATAAAGACACTTGTGCCTCATATTCTATGATTTACAATGTGCGTGAAGATCACAAGAAGCATGACATACAGCGTATCTTTATAAGCATGCACGGCATGCCCATCATTCAGGTGTTGATTCTACGCGACTCTGTTTTCTTTTCACTAATAGGATTCAAGCCTGAAATAATGCGGCATTGCGAACAAGCACTGTGCCAGCTTCCACTTGAGGATCCACGTTTAAAGATGAAGGGCAGATTTTTCTATGATCGCAACGAAGAAGACCATACGAAAAATGACGCTGAGGATCATACATCAAATTCGATACTTCTTCAGAAAGGCAAAACCAAGATATTTTGGGAAGAGAGCAACGTGGAACAGCAGATACCGATTCCGAAATCGACAACTCAGATGCATCAGAAGATTTGCCAAACGGATGAGGTGGAAACGGAAACGAAGGGTGTACAAGTACATGTCACTATGGTTAACGTCGAAACACAGGTTTATTCGCATGATCTCCCGCAAATAAAGGAGGAAAAGCGACCGATAATGGATCGTCTTGATTGGAATGTACGGGAAACGTACGAATATGCTCCCAAGTTTCGTGAAGTAGAAGATCTCAGATGGAGTCTAAGTAATTCTTCGCAGAGACGTTCCTGGAACAGGCAACCATCTCCTTCTAGAAGATCCGCCGACGAACACGAACATCATGTAGATTCCATAGATCATGGATCTAGAGATCATGGATCTAGAAACCTGAGAGTAGAATCTCCTGTTAGAAGTAGAGATGATTTCTCCGCTCATAATGCACGTGATCATTATAATCATAGCAGATATTCACCAGAGTATCATAGACGTTCTATGGAGCGCGATGATTTCCATGATAGAAGGAGCGATCATAGCCGCGGAGAGAGCCCGATGGAATTGGAAGAATCCGACGATGAGTTAGTGGATGATCATGCATTCCAAAGAGAACACGATTGGCATGGAAGAGGGAAGAGTTTAAGAGGCAAAAGTCACATTTTGAGAGGAAAACACTTGGCAGGAAGACCTTATCGAAGTCGTGGAAGCTTTCGGGGCAAGTTTTAAGACTATTAATTATACGTACATCGAATAGAACATCGTATCAACTATGATACAGATAACTTCAATGACTTTCATGTTAATAATCTACATGTATATTAAAAGTTACAAGGAATATTATGTTAAACATATGATCGCAATACCATAAACTATTATTCTGTGATACTATGTACACGGAACTTAATTGATGTCAAAAAAGTGAAGGGAGATGAATATTTAAGCATGAATTTGTAGTGAATTCAGAATGAAGAGAATTATAAAAATATATGCTCAGATATTTCTGTATAAGTGTGTTTAACCGTCAAAGGATAGTGCATATCGCGCCGATAATGGAAAACAGTGCTTGAGAAAAAAAAAGAAACATCATATTGTCGTCTCTTTTTTTACATTGCAAAAATTCAGAATAATATATCTTGTATCATGTATCATAATATTGTAATATTGCATATTAAGCAATGATAAATACTGTTCGGTTATTGTCATTTTTATTGTATATTTATATGCCGGCTATAATATGACAGTTTAATAAAAAAAAATTATATATATATATATATTCAGTAGAACAATAAACAAATCTTATAAACACACACATACACAGAAAAAAAACATGACATGTGCTAATGTAATAAAGAATTACAGCAGAAATAATAAAGATTATAAATGGAATGTATTGTGAAATTGCGAACAAGTATACACGAATTTTTTTTGTGAAAATTTTATTATAGAATTATTTTTTTTTATCACAGGTCACCATTATCTGTCGTAGAACTTGGATGTTTTATTGGCCACATCTGTTTTCATGGTTGTAATAACTCTATTGTAGAATAGTTATATATATATATGCGCGGAAAATCAAATTATATTATGTAAAGAAATATATGTTTATTAGATCGAATTTAAATTTCTTTTAAATTGTGTATCACTTTATTAACACTTTTTTGTTATTGACGACTAAATTAGAACTATATATGCGCGAGTGCTGTATCGCTCAAGTGTTGCGTCATATTGTGCAGTTTGTACAATTTTGTCTCGTAACGATCATCTCGTAAGCATTTTTTTTTTTTTTTTTTTTTTTTAATTTTTGACGAATTTCATCCATACTTGATATATTCTTTGTTGTACACATGTATGATTTTCGTAAGGAAAAAAAAAGTACATTTTATCGAGTGCCATCTCATCTCGCGAATTAATTGTATCGTTGTAATAATTACGTTTACTTGATACACGTTACAAGTATGCGTGCACTTGTTAATAAAGTTCCATCATTTAACAGTGTATATATTTTTTATTGTATAATTTTATTACCATTAAATAACTAATATCGCGATATGCATTTATTACAATTAACTGTTTATAGATTGCGATGACAACCTATCGAAAAAATTTAATTTACTTTCGTATTCTGAGTAATTTCTATATTTATAATGTTTCTTTTACAAAATTATTTTAAAATTATCTACGCGTGAATTTTAAATTTAATAGTCGATTTTAATGAGTAATGCTTTTGCAAATGAGGCTATCTAAATATCTTTGGTATTTTTTTCCTCATTTATAATTATATGTCCTGTTAAAAGATTATTATTAAGAGCAAAAGTTTTCACATTTTCAAAGGATATTATAAATAAATATATAAAATGTATAATATAAATATAGAATATTTATAAAATTGTTATATAGATATAATTTTACGACTTGTAATTTTTCGTCCAATTGTTTTACTTGTATCAGTTTAATTATATTTTTATATGAACATATGTTGAACATATATGTATAGTTTATATTTACTTACATTATGCTTGCATTACAATGTAATTATATCCATTAAATATACATGAATTAATAGAGTCATCAATTACTACAATAAATAAATAACAGCAAGTGCAAACAGAAATATCCATAGATCAATACAATTATTAATTGATCTGTATATTTAATGTATACCATATAATAAAAAAGAAACAGTTTTCAATATTAATTTAGTGATTATTTAATTTTGCGCATATCCGTCATTATTTTGAAAAAATTAATTTCATACTTTTATATAAATTCAATATAAAATCTTAACGCATTCTTTCAAAGTTAATTGCACTTAAATTGCATTCTTTTAATTTTCAGGCACGCAATCATGTTGATTGCTTTAGCGAGTAATTTATGTTGCAATTTAACGCGTTTTTCATTTATGAACCGGCCAATCAAAGATTGCTTGCAAATGATTCCTTTGTCAGCCTGAGATGTAAAAGCCTTATCACTGTTATATAATTCTTAAATGACTTTAGAAATCTTAAGAGGATGCATATGTCGATCGCTATATCCCATATCCATTTCCCTAATACAAATATGATTAGTGATTCATCCTTCTTTAGCCATTCTTTCCAAGTATTTTCCGATAAAGCCGCGGTTTCCTCATCAGCCTTGAAAGCGGCAATCAAAAGCTTCTTACGCGAAATTATGCTTGCCGAGCGATTATCGAAAAGAGTGTATCGGGATTAGATGAATAAAGAAATATAGAAGGAGACTCGAAAATAAAACGCGATCTTTGAATTTATTATCGATTTCTTATATATGATAAAAGAAATGTGACAATTTAATTTCGTAAAATTCAACTTTACATCGACAAATTAAAACGGAATTTTATTTTTATTTTTTTGTTCGATATTGACGCTTAGTCTGTCCAGAAATCGATTGAAAATCACCCTAGTTATCGCGGGGGCGACGCGGCGCGTGGAGCCGGCCGTGCGCGCCGAGGAGGCGGCGACATCTGGCGCGAATCGTGCACATTCGCTGTTGTCAAGCGGCGCGATATCGCGTTGGCAGACCTGCCGGCCGCGATCGGCGCCTGCGCAGTGCTCGAAGGCTGCGCCGTAGCCGAGATACGCGCGCGCGCTATCTCTCTCTCTCCGCCACGGACGGTGGCGCCCGAGTGCGCCGCCTGTCGGCCGATTCGCGAATCATTCGGCATGGATCCAGCTCCATGTTCGCCCGTGAAAGCGATGCGGTGTCCCCGCGGTTAGGACGTTGTACGATTCTCGTGTGTGCTGCGAGAACGTCGCGCGTTACGCGTCGCGCTCGTCGCGGCCTCGTCGTCATCGGTGCTCATTCGTGCACGTTCGCGAAACAGTGGTGCGTCGAACGACCTCGTATCGTGTGTCTCAGTGTGGCGTGGCGGCACAGCAACAGCAGCAGCAGCAGCAGTAGCGATAGTAGTGGTACTAACATCAGCAGCGGCAAGAATCTTAACTCGGTGCAGCTCCTACGAGGCGTCCGCGGGGGACCTCGTGGAAGCCGATCGAGGCTGCGACGCGAGCTGGCGAGGAGGAGCGCTCGTCGGTGCGTGTCGGCGGCGGTGGCGACGGCGACGGCAGCAGCGGCGGCGCGTGCTGCGAGGACGAGGTGAATGCACGGCGGCCGCGGTGTGTGCCAGTGGTGTGCGCGCTCGTCGCCCGTGGAAACCCGCCAAAACCCGCGGCCGCGAACAACCACCACCGTCACCGTCAACAGCAGCATCATCATCATCATCATCGACAAAAACAACGACGTCGGCGGGAGGAGCTTGGTCTTGGGTGGCTACAAAAATCCCGTGAGCAACAATAAAAACAATAACAACAAATACATCAGCGACATTGTTATTAACGGCAGCATCCGTCGCGCTGATACTTTAGCGCGACAAAGACAGCGACGACGACGACGACGGCGACGACGACAACAACAACATTGTCATCGTGCCGTCTCGTCGACGTTGCTTCGACGCGGCGTCGGGGCGTCGCGCCGTTTATCTCGCGACGCCGTCGCCGGTTACGGCGGCTAGTAGTTTCGGCTGGTGGTGCTGGCGGTGGAGAGAGAGAGAGAGAGAGAGGGAGAGGAAAGAGAGAGTGAGAGAGAGAGAGAGAGAGAGAAAGAAAGAGAGAGAGAGGAGGGTCGCGCTCGTGTGACAACGGCGACGGTGACAACGACGGCGGCGATTACTGGCGAGCTCGCACGTCGTTGGCGGCGACAGCGGCGGCGGTGGTCTGTTATTATTTTGCCGCGGTGCTTTTGACCCTACGTATACCGGGCGAGTTCATTGCGACGCTGTCGCGGGGGGTGTCAGCCGGTATTATACGTCCACACCGCGCTCTCCACCACCGCGTATCCTCGGTTGCCTCATCCTCCTGCTTCTTCCCTTCCCCTTCCCCCCCCCTCCCCCACCTCCATCCGTCTGGCGGCAGCGCCGGCGTCGACGGAGGCGGCGGGCGGCCTCGTGATCGTCGAGCGCGAGGAAGAACGACGGAAGATCGGGGCGCGTCCTTAAGGCGCCCGGTCGGTCCCGCGGGGTCCGGGGACCCTCTCTAGTCTCGCGAGGAGGAGGAGGAGGAGGAGGAGGAGGAGGAGGAAGAAGATCCGCTCGCGTTAAAGAGCGGAGAATCGATCGCGTCGTGTCGCGTGGAAAATCGCGCCAGTGAGGCGACGATCGCGCGCGCGAACCACGTGATAATACGTCGCCCGCACGCGAATCGCGAATTGCGAGTGGAGTCAGTCGGTGATCCGCGGGATCGCGCGTCTGTTGCACGCGCGGCGATCAACCATAACCTGAAAGACCGGCGTGCAGCCAATCGTCTTCCTCAGAGGAGGAGGATAGCGCGCGGCTCCGCTTACCAACTGTCAAATCTACTCGAACGCGAGAAAACGTCAGGATAATATATGATTTAATCCGTTCAACAGGAGCGTATAGTGTGCATGTGCCTCGAGCAAAAGGAACATCCTCGTGAATCATTTCTCGGAGCGCGAAATATCATCTCGGTCCGACATTTTTTTTTTTTTTTTTTTTTTTTTTTTTTTTTTTTTTTTTTTTTTTTTTTTAATAGCGGGAGGAGAGAGGACGCCGGTGTCCACGTGTGTGCCGTGATCATCAGTTACCATCAATCATTAATCATCGCTATCATCAACCTAACCTTTCGAACATCACGACAAAAAAAAAATCCCGCGAGAGAAAAGAAAAAGAGAAAGAGACGCGTCGACGAGTTTCACGGTCGCGATTCGATTACGATCGGCGAAAGGAAAGGCAGCGAGGGAATTATTTCGCGCGCGCGCGCGCGCTCTCGCGTGTGAACGTGTGTGAAGGAAGCCGCGCGATCGGAACTCGCGTCGTACTTCGCTTCGTTGACGTCGTGTGTCGGTGGCCGTGCGCGTTGCGTCGCGTCGCGTCGCCTCACGTCACGTCGCGTCCCGTCTTTTTTCGCGCTTCGTTCGACGAGGAAAGTGCGTTCGCGCGCAAACCAGCGCGCGTCATGCTCGCGGTGACAGCTCGGCGATAAAGTGTGATTTTTCTCCCGCAGTGTTCCGTCTTCTTTCACGTACGCGCGCAAGTATCTCGGATATACATATATATGTATATATATATATGTATATCCGGTTTTCATTTCCCTCTCCACACTGTCTGTGAAGTGAAGTGCGCGACTGTTAAATCTGTGAAACGTACGTGGTGTGTGTGCCGCATATACAACACATACATATTATCTGTATCATCCAGTGTGCCCGGTTGTGCGAAAATTTTCATTCTCGTCGTGTGCCCGAGTTTTCCCCCCTTTCTCGAGAAATTCCACTTCTACCTTCTCTCCTATTCACGGCGTCATCGGCGTACTTTCGGCGAACGAAGAAAAGGTCCTGATAAAGGAAAACGCGTTCCCGCCTTTGTGAGAGAGGAATCGCATCGGAAGGTACGCACATCGATTCTCTTAGCTCACCGCCGAGTTTTTGTTTAAGGTTAGATTTCGACCGCTCGCGTCGCGCCAGTCGATCGAACGGTCGAAAAAAACAGTAAGGTAAGCGCGTGTCGTCGCGTCGCGCGTTGTTTACGTGTGCGTCGTAAAGTTGCGCGTTTATTTTCCGTGCGCGTGTGCTACGTCGTTTCGAGATGTACGGAGATGCGTCGGGGGTGGAGAGATGCGTTTTGAGCGAAGCTTGTATTCGCGTCTGATCCGCGAATCTTTTCATGACGATGAACCTAACCTCCAAAGCTCGTTGTAAGTATTAGCGCTAGTTCTCTGTTGCCGCGCCGCTGCCCGCCGAACAGCTGTTTAAGTGGCGCCGTAAGCGGGGGAGAACTTTGTGTTCTCTTTTTCTTTTTTTCGTCGACTGCGCTCTTTCTCTCTCTTTCTCTGCCAAAGTAATACATCCTGATTCGTAAATAAAATGAAATTCATCACTTAGCCATCCGATAGTATATACTTGGAAAATTTGACTTAAATTTGACATATATCATATGTCCTAAACGTCAAAGTTTTGAATATTTAACATAATATGGATATATTAAATGATGAAACTAATACTATGTTAATATTTCAACACAAAATAAATGCAAACCAGTAATAATAATGTGAAATAAATTTTGTGTGAAATTTATATATTTTTAATGATAAAATTGACTTGGAAAAATGTCTTTGTCGACCTGTAGTCACTCTCACTCCTATTGTAGAATTAAATCAACATTTTTTTCTTTAAATTTTGACAGATAAATTCTGTCACTAATAATACTGAACATAATCTAATGTGTAAAATTAAAAATATGTGCACATTGTATTATTGTTATATCTTTTTTACTTGTTTTAATAATTTAACACCAGAGTTTAATTAACACAATAATTATATTAAATTAATACATGAATGTGTTAAATATTTTAACCAATATTTTTTATTAAGACACAAATTTTAACCAATATTTTTTATTAAGAAAACAAATTTTCCAACGTATATAACGCGATAACTTTATTTTATATCTTTTTACTTTTAATAAGATTGCAGGAAAAAAATTGAGTTAAGTGGAAATAATTAATGCCGGTAAAGTTTGACTATTAAATGTCTAATCCTATAAATACATTTCTTCTAGTTTTTTTAATGTGAACGTTATTGCATGTCGTTTATTTGATCATCAAAATGTGCTGTTGCTGCATATCGTGATTGAATCTCATTGTAAAAAAAAAAGAGTGAATTATATCGCACACTTTTGCGAATATAAAACATTCACGCATTTGCAACATAAACATTCTTTTCTGTCGCAATAGTTTATTGACCCCGCAGTTGCAATAGAGTCACAAAT
>JBCEZX010000048.1:3963922-3979750 GCA_039654345.1 Cataglyphis cursor
TATAATACATATAGATACACATATATACATGGTTGAACTATAAATACGGATTGGAGATGCTACTATAACGATCGATCGAAATTCAAGATTGATACGTTTGGCAATTGAAACACGGATTTCACGACATACATATACGTGCATATACAGATATTAAACTCCGATAAAAATATTTGATCGTATTTATTCAATTTTTTTTTTTCGTTCACAAATCCATTTAAAGATATTTTTCGAACATCCAGCGGATCGTGCGTCACGCGTTCGTTTATGAATGTCGTTAAAACTTGTTTTGTAGAAGACACTGGAAAACAAAAAAGAGGAAAATAACGCGGAAAAATAGTGTGGGGGGGGGGGGGTGGAAGCGCGCGATATGCTTCTCGACGATCGACATGATTTTCCGCACGTGACTTCGACAATATTAAATATACAGTCACAGGGTTACTTGCGTGCCACGTGTGAATCCGTTTGCTCTACTTTTGTCGGCTGCGACGCAATATTAATTTTAGATTATCGTTAATGGTATGTGTGTATTGATTATCGCAATGAGTTAGTCGAAGTAATTAGTGACGCACTATAAAAGATTCGGAGAAAGAATTTTATTATTCATTATACATATATTATGCGCAAGAAAAAAAATATATTTTTTAAAGATTTATTAAAATTTATTTATGTGAAGTTTTTTTTTTATTTCTGTGAAAAAAGAGAAATTTATAAAGTTATAAATAACTTTGTGAGAAATTATTTTAATAAAAAATTGCATTTGTTTAGCATCTCTGGTTGAATATTGTTCGAAAATTGCTAAAATACCCGATCGTTATTAATCAGCATCGTTATCGAAAGGAAATTTATTGGAAATGATAACACTTTTAATTAATGTAAAGCCGGCCCGAACGTTCTTCTTTCAAATTTCTCAGCATTACGGTTTATCTCGATTCGATTTATTTCTCGTTCATCGATCACCGATGAATGGCTTGCAAATTAATAATTGTCTCTCTCTTAACATATTCTCGCATTAGTTCTTGCGCGTGCGCCAAATACACACTGACGGAATATTTACATATTTAAGATAAGATGCGTTATTGTGATTACCCTTAAAATAGACTTTTCCTTGCGTGTGGGGAGTCGATCGTGATCATTCATGCCATTGCGAGGAGTTTCGCCATGACTTTTTCTAAACATTTCTTGCCATCATCTTTGCGGGACATGATCGAAGATAGATTGATAGCCCGAACAATAGAACCTCGCGATCGTGACGTCAGTTTTAAGCAAATTTAAGGATGTTTTGGCTGTACAATAGTAGCAAAAAACTGTCAAAATTAAAAAATATTTCTTACGTTTATACTGTCTGAAAAATCAAATAAATAAATTTGGATTATAAAAAAAATAAAGTATTATAAAATAATATGATTTTTAAAGTCTTCGTAAAAGAAAATAGTTGTAATTAATATTTTTTCTAATTTATTTTAAAAACTTTTGATCATTAATACTCCCTAAAATCAACTGCTAAAAGAAATTTGCAGAAAGAGAGAAAGAGAGAGAGAGAGAGAATATTTTTCTACAAATTTTAGTTAATCTTGCACAAAAATTTTGCACAAAAAGTCTTGCACAAATATTTATTAGAATTTTTTAAATATATATGAAAATTTTGATTTTAGCAACGTTTTTTTCTTGTCAAAATCGTTAATAAGTGTTGCAATATCCGATTTTCCATAAGAATCAATTTAAATTTAAATAATTTCTAAACTGTGAAGAGAATTGTGCTCAGATTTTGCACAGATATTTAGAAGAGATAATAAAACAGTGTACGAAATTTTCATACATTTATCAATACTTTGACATATGACACATATATTCCTAAGCATTTTCTGGTCTCCTTCTAAAATTCTAAATTAAAAGTATTTTTAAAATCTTAGAAGCGACCCTTTTAAAATTATCACATTTTAAATGCGCATGATTAGATGATGACTTAATATAAAATGTTGGTGTTATAAGTTAAAAGTAAATTTTAAATAAATAACAATTAAATTAAAATTAAATTAAAAAAATTAAAAAATATGCAACATAATTTTTTTTTTTTTTTTGAGAACTTAATATATATATGTTTGAATAAGTTTTATTATTTAAAGAAAGAAATAGATATAAGATTATAAGCAAAATAGCAAAATTATTCGATGCTCTATGCGACCGTTCATCGACAATATGTCGCGAAAGACGTTATCACGGATCGGATCGATGCACGCGAAAAGCTGACCCGATCCGCTATTTAAATCCACGTATCCCAGATTTTACTATACGAGACGAATTTTATTTTGAGACACCTTAATGGAACGGATCCATGTACATTCAATCGTGCTCGCATCGTAAAAAGAATGTAATCGGGATAATAATAAGCCGAGATGAGAGAGAGAGAGAGAGAGGGGGGGGGGGGAAGGAGTCGATGAATTATTGAGATATCGAGAGTACGATCGCGCGGGGACGTTGTGAATCGCAATCGAACGCGTCTGAGAACCGACATCTGGAGACCTGGATGGTTGGTCGGAGGTTGGATGTTGCGCCGCCGGCTTGCAACAATCTGTGCTAATGTAACGGCTGCTAGTTTGCTACTGAAACCGAAATAAACTTTGTTACATCAGCGAATCAGTTGCCGCTTTCGCAACGATTTCGGTGGGATTTTCGACGATAATATCCGTACTTCAGCAATTTGGATGATGATATAGATCCTTTTGCTACCTTGTAGATTGTTAATTTATGATGGAGTGCCCTCCGCTGATCCTACATTATAGCGTTTATAGATATGCCTTACGATATATCCAAATTTCAAAAATTGGATTTTAAAAATTGCAGACAAAACTTTCAATTTTTTTATATTACGTTTATGTATGTTATACATGCATAAACATATATGTAAATATATAAATCATAATTTTTATTAATAATATTTAATATATTTTATATATACATATTAATATATTAATGTATTTGTATAAAATATATTATAAAAATATATTAAAATATATTAAAGTATTAATATTTATATTATATTATAATATTTTATTATATCTTAATATATTAATAATATTAAATAATATATTATTTAAATATAATATTTAAATAAATCATAATTTTTATTAATAATATTAAATAATATATTATTTAATATTATTAATAAAAATTATGATTTATTTATATAAAAAATTTAGATGTATGTATGTGTATATATAATTTTATATTTAGGATTCTTTGGACTTGTAGAAAATTTTTATTATATAAAATTATCATATAAAATTTATTATATAAAATTAAGACTTCCGCAATGATAGTGTGAGATTTTTTTGGAGATTGAATATAAAACGCGCGCATGTTTGCGATATAATATCAACGTGTTGTTAATATTTTTTTTATAATTTGATTTCAGGTATCATCGCATTATCCTGTCGCCGGTTTGCAGCATGAAGGCTGACAGCGATGCGAAGTGAATAGGCGGCCCACTCGTTCTCCTCACTTCCCCCTTTCGAAATACGCACCTGCTAACAAACAGAAAACGAAGGCTGAACCCTCTGACTGTATACATATATATTTAGGAAAAGGAAGAGAAAAAAAAAGACCGCAACGGATCACCGCCAAAAGCTAGTAGAATTTTAGTCAAAGTGTGAGAGCGAGCGAACGAGACAAATATATATATATATATATATATATACACACACAATACACATATATGTATATAGAAAGAGAAAACGAGGGAGAGAACGGGAGAAACACAAGATACATATACATATATAAATATATATATATAAATGTAAGAGAAGGCGATTCGTGAGTGTGCGTGTAAATAAGAGCTATTTTTCGTATGAGAGCGAGAAAGACGACGCGCCCTGGCCGGAGAGAAGCGCGAAACGATACGTTCGAGAATATCCTCGAACGAGGGAAGATTTAAGGTGCTTCTCCCGAAGAAGAGGGCCGAGTTCATCGAGTGCGAGAAAGGAAGGAGAAGAGGACGACGACGACGACGACGTGATTTTTCGTCAACGAACGACGGAAGGGGGCGAAAGGGTACGTCGCGTCACGATTGTTTGGACGTTGTTTCGATGCTCTCCAATCCGGATCGCCGGTGTTTCTCCCCCCTAAAGAGGAGTAGTCCCCCTCACGGAGACTGACCTGGCCGATATTGCCGAGGAAGGAATCGCCGAGGAAGAGGCGAATATCGAGAATAAAGCGGAGAAAAAAGAGATCGAGGAGGAAGAAGGGGAGAGGAAGAAAAAAAAAAAAGGAAGGAAATATAGAGAGCAGTTGTGTGTGCGGCATCGAGAGAGGACCGGCTCCATGTTGTGAGCGTCTGAGGACTGCCGAGGGCAGCAGCGAAAGGGCGGAGTAGGGTGCCACCGCCGTTATGGAGTACGGTGGCGGGGGCGGTGGGGCACGCGGAGGTGTCCAGCCACCCTCCGCGGGGGCGAGGGGCATCGCCGGAACCGACACTACCGACGCTGCGTGGCACAAACACGAACAAATGATGCTCATGGAGTCCAGGCACAAGCAACAATGTAAGTAGACGCAGCTCTGATTCATTTCTCTTCCCCTTCCCCTTCCTCCCCCCCCCCTCCACCCTCTCCCCATGATTTTGATGAGCACGTGGACGCTCAGAAAGCGATAGCGGATTATCGGTTTAGGAGCGAGGGGTCGAAGGAGGAAAGGGAGCGAATTTCGCGGTTTATATATTAATCGTGAGTTTTCGATCGGGAAAGACTCATTGATTTAGGAAAATCTTGATACCAAAAGCAATATAATTTTTCAAACCTGCAAACTTAATTTTAGAATATAAAGTGACTTGAGATTAGTCCATTTAATAAATAAATTAAATGAAAATTTAGAAACTAATTATTTATTATATATAATATTTATATATATTTTAAATACACTTTAATATGTATTTTATTATTATTTTATAATACATATATATTTTTTTTTATTTATCATCGACAAGTAATCATTGATATAAAAAAATGAAATTGATAAAAACAATTTTCGTACATTATAATATCTCAAAAAGTATTTCTTATATTATAACGAAATATTTCAGAGTCCTAGGAAAAAAAGCAGTATTTATTGTAGAGACAAAGTTGACATTTGATTATTTATTTATTCTCCTTTGATGCGAAGCACGAGAAACAGAAAGAGAGAGACGCATGTATCTCCACTATTTTTCGATCCCTAAACCTTTGACACTACACCTTTTATACGCGTCTGTTGTGAAACATTGGCGGGCTAGTGTTACGAAGGAAAAATATGAACGGTGTAACTGTAAGTTACAGCGCGCCAGCCTTTGACAATTGACATTTGCGCTCGGCTGTCCCATTTTTTCCTCCACTTTTCGTACCCTCGAAAGCAACACACTTCGACAGATTTTCGATATATTGCTATTTTTCTTACTTTTCTTTGCAAAAAATATTGTTTTTATAAATATTAATCTATAAAGAGTTAACTTTAATGCACACTGTCAAATGAGTGAAAAAATTCTTTGTCTCATCTCTTGGAAAAATATTCAAAAAACATCTGAGAAAAATAGATCAAAGTGTCGCAGAGAGGATGATTATACGTTCGATTTTCACCGCGTCGTCTATTTCCTCTTTTAGCGTTTATATCGGCCAAAGCAAAGCAAAGAGATCGACGTTGCGATCGGGCATGCATGCGCAAAATCTGCATACTGGTGGAGATGATGTGACGGCGATAATGCAGGTGCGTCGCGACGCGCGATAACCGCGGGCTTTAGGACGGAATTTCTGAATTCGCAGGTGTAATATATATATTAGCCAAACGGGCTTTCTCATTATTCGCTGTTAGATGAAAAAGACACAGCGCGCCGATTTTATCCCCCCCCCCCCTCCTTTTCCTCCTGTCACCAGAGTCTGATAACCAGTCCGCAGTGACAGAAGGAAACTCGCGATGCTGCAATCGCGAATGACATACACACGTGTTTGACGTGACTCACGTGATTTGATGAATGATACTAATCGATAATATCGCTGCTAGGCGATAACGTTATTCAGGATATTTACTTCCTAGAAAAACATGGAAAATCTGGAATTTTCAGGGAATTATTTCAGGGAGTTAGCTATCTGTCGAAGAAATTACGTATAATAACCGTCGAAGAATCTTTTAAAATTTACTCGGAGAGACGAACGCGAAATCATACTTATAATCAAAAACAGTACGTAATGTATTTCACTTAATTAATTTCGTAATAATTTTTATCTCATATAAGTATCATCGTAGATCTGTTCACGAAAATTGCATCCGAGTATCTGTAATCGAGAGGAAATAAAAAAAATCCCCTGATTCGACAGAGTTTCACGTAAGATTATTAACACCGACACTAATCGGTCGTTCATTACCTCTCACAATTAAAGCACGGAGAGTGCGAAGGAGAGGAAAGTTAAAAGGCCTCCTAAATGGTATAAGTGCAATGTTGCGACGTGACCTGACGCGGTTCTCGACCTCAATAATGCAAAAAGCAGGCGCGTTTGCGATCCGATGACTCGGGAAATTGTTAATTATCGCGATAATAAGTTGGGCTCTCTCTCTCTCTCTCTCTCTCTCTCTCTCTCTCTCTCTTTTACTCACGCGCGCGCAATTTCCATTCCTAACCGCGATGAGTAACTATTAAGCCGCAGAGAAGAATTTTATCTTTTTGAAATAGTGTATTTTTTTTTTTATGTATACGTGCATATAAATTTGATGCGGCCAGGTGTGTCCGAAAATAATGGCTGAACGATCACAGGTGGAACGGTCAACCCACAGTAGAGCATTGGAAATAAATAGCGTGTTTAAATTGTGAAGAATATATTTTCTTTTTCGAGTTATTCACAGAAATGTCAAATTTCTTTATGTGTCTGCGTTTATTATTTATAATACGCGATTATAAACTTATCTTTATATCTATTATTTTTTTTTATTTTTTTTATTTTTCACTGATATATTCAAACTATTACTCGCCATTGAATTTTATTCTATTATAATTTGCATATTATTGATAAAGATAATTAATAATCTCAAAATAGACAAATAAATATCTTGAAATATTAGAATGTAGGTTGTTGCGACTTATCTCTGGATCTCTTCTGAGACGAAAAAGATAAAATAAAACGTGTCATTTTTATTGCGAGGAAAAAATCTTATAGATCATTGTCTCGGCATTTAAAGCTACGAATCTCGTTTGCTTTCTCGGTAACATCATTTATACGATACGATCTTTCGTAATAGTAGTAGTAGTAGTAGTAGTAATAATATTAAAGCGCTTACTTTTGTTGTTAAAATCAGATCTGTGTTTTGTGAATCGCCATCTATCTCTATCTGGATCGTGAGAACGGGATTTGTGTATGTGAACTCTTCGCGCGGGGATGTGAACTCTTTGCTCTGTTGAAAATCGCGAACTTTCGTATAACTACTAGCTATTGATCGTCGCTCCAAAATACTCTTTCGTCGTGAATCATTGAACGCTGCTAATCGACGTGTCTCCGTCTCTTTCTTTCCTCTCTCTCTCTCTTTCTCTTTTTCTCTCTTTCGCCATTTGAATTCGTGCGAGGATAAACACGAAGCGTGAAAAAAAGACGATAATAGAATAGAAAAAGAAGGAGAAGAGAGACAAGAAGGAAGCATACAAAGAGTAGCAGGGCACGCAGGGAGAAGGCGCGAAGTGGATAGATGGAAGGGGATATGACGTATATTTTTAAACGGAGGCAAACACCCGACCCTCCTATACTTAGGCCCGACTTGTCTTACGACGAGAATAGTGTGGTTCTAATCCTCGGCAAAAGACAATCGACCCTGCGTTTTGGAAAAATCGATGCTATTTTCTTTTTTGATTGTCTTTTTTACTTGTCTATTTTTGGGTTTTTTTTTCAAACTTAAAATCGGTATAATTTCGATGAATTAAGATTTTTCCCACAGCCAAGATGTTGCTGATAGTATCGAAATTCAAAAACTCATTAAAATTATATTTCTTATTGTAATAATTTGATTAAGGTAGCAATAAACTAGATGACAGTAGCAAAAAACTGTCAAAAAAAAATCTTACGTTTGTATTGTTTGAAAAATCAAATAAATAAATCCGGATTATAAGAATTAAAGCACCATAAAATAATATATTTTTAACATCTTTGTAAAAGAAAATAGTTGTAATTAATTTTTCTCCTAATTTATATTAAAAACTTTTGATCATGAATAATCTCTGAAATTAACTACAAGAATCAAAACAAAAAAAAACGAGGAAATGGATCTAAATCAAGTTTTGCACAAATATTTGTTAGAATTTTTTTAATATATATGAAAATTTTTATTTTGCTGGCAATATTTTTTTCTTATCAAATCTGTCAATAAATGCTACACTACGCAATTTTCTAAGAATCAATATTAATTTTGATTTTAAACTAAATAATTTTCAAATTGTTAGAAGAATTATACTCAGATTTTGCACAGATACTCAGGAGAAATAATAGAACAGTCTACGAAATTTTCATGCTTTTGTCAATGTTTTGACATATGACATATACATCCTTAAATATTGATAACGCTACACTATGAATCTATGTATATGAATGACGTGCTTAAATGAACGGATGGAAAAGGTACGCGATACGTGAAGCTTTTCCCGACTTTCTCGTCACGATCGGCAAGATTGACGGTGTAAATAGCGATGCAAGTTTCGAGCGTCTCGACGACACGGCCGGTTTTTGGACCGATGCCTGATCAACGACTCTTAGACAATCCGAAAACTTCGACCGGCCGGCTATCGAATGACGTATATATGTATTTTCGACTCAGCATCTTCCCTTCCTGCTCCCTTGCGTATCCCACTGCCCATTTTTATTGTTCTGGGCCGATATCAACAGACGTTGACCTCTTGAGAAGGAAAAGAAGAGAAGGAGCGAGAGTGATAAGAAAGAAAGAGATTTTATACAACGGTCTTTCTCATTTTAAAGTAACATTTGATCACACTTTAAAAGATCAAAAGATTTATGTTATATACGCATATTATTTTATTCATTAATTATTTATTATTTATTAATTAGGTTCATATAAATGGATAAGAGATATAATAAGAATATATTATGTTAGGTTTTTTATTTTTTATGAATATTAAAGAGAATTTAATGAATAAATCTTGGGAATTAAGTCAACGAAAGCAAAAGTAATATTTAATTTCAAACTTAGCAAATGCGAAAAAATAATCTTCTAAGTAATTGTACACATTGTAATGACACAAATAAATTTTGTGCGGTTTTTTTAAATATGTAATTATATTACAGAGTAATTTAATTTTTGAACTCGTGTGTCTTTCGTAAGGAAAAATTAAAAAAAGAAAAAATAAATAATACGGACAAGATAGGAGAAAATCATAGATGAATCGTAGATCGAACAGAATGAGATCATCGATCTGAGTGAGATGTAATTCTTGGTATACGAAGTAATCTTGCGAGAGGAAAAAATATCGATCATCGGGTTTTACCCGATTTTAGATTACGATCGTATAGTCAAAAAAAATAATTGTGACTTGAACTGTCTAAGTGACAATTTGTCCGATACTTGTTGCATTAAGTGCATCTTTCCTTTTCCATCTCCCCTCTTCTCGTCTTTTCAACCTCGCTCATTTGCAAAAAGTGAAAGCTCAATATAATTTGACTGAAACTTCTCTTTTTCTCAACAACAAGATTATTCTGATTCAATTGGATTTATACAAATATTAGAAGCTGAAATTAGTAACCGGATAAAAATTTTGCGCGATGTTGTAGATTATAATAGTAAATATAGATTATAATAGTAAATATATAAAGGATATTTATCGATAACTGTAAAAAAAAATAGTAAGTAGAGTAAAAAAAAAAAAAACGTGCGAAAGAGTTTCTAGAGCAAATGTCAAAATCATGATTTTTTTATTTTTTTATTTTCAAATCTACGATGATCAGCGATTGTGAAACTGCGGGCAGATGATATCAGCTGTCTTTGTCGCGTCTATTTTATACTTTGAAGATGCACACACACATATATAAAGAATTTGTATGCTTTTGTTTCGATTGACAGTACGAAAGAGCGAAATAAAGACCGAGTCGTTTAATGAAATAATAGTGATAATGATATAATCATCGAATCGACCTTCGTAATTCTTTTTCGCGTGGCGTTCTTGTCATAAAGGAGAGAAAGGAAGGGAATGAAAAGGGATTTCCCTTCGTCGGTCGTCGAGGTCATCTGATTTTTTCCATCTTGTGGCTCGTGAGAATCTTCTTCATTTTTTCCTTAATTTCCTCGTGTATACGCAAGTCATACATGATTGATAACACATTTGGCACGAGATTCTTGTTTGCAGTCCTCTTATATCGCAATAATTAATTGTAGCAAAATCCTTAGATCCACTTGTTTAAAAATTATTTATTAAAAATTGTAGAAAAATATTATCACTCTCTCTCTTTTTGCAAATTATTCGTTTTTCTTTGTTTTTTGAAGTTGATTTTAGGGGACATTCACGATCAAAAGTTCTTGTCATAAATTAAAAAAAAATATTAATTACAATTATTTTTTTATCAAGACATAAAAAAATCATATTATTTTGTAAAAATTTAATTCTTCATAATCTCGATTTTTTAAATAAATATAAATGTAAGAAATGTTTCTTTTTTTTAAATTTTGACAGCTACTATTATTCAGCCAAAACATCTTTAATCAAAATTGTTTTTTCGAAAGTTCAGAAAAATGTGTCTGAAAATTCAGATAGTATGTCTGCAAAAAAAGTTGCAGACTGAAGTTCCAGTCAATTTTTTTTTTTCACAGTGTAAGCATCGAAATACGGTGGACAATTTCAAGTCTTCCGGCTCTTCCTTTCTTTTCTATCCATGCATTGTGTTCGCGCGGCTTCTTCTACTATCCACTGCATCTTTCTCTCTCTTTCTCCCTTCCGCTCCTCTCGATTTCCCGACACTGACCTCTCCAATTTTCAAATTAGGTTGGCTTCAGCAAGGTTACGGTTGTCGACGAGAAGGGAGGCTATAGACAGTCTATACAGTTCTACCCTATCGCGTTATCGGATATCTCCCTTCTCACTCGCGCACACGTGCGCGCAGATTTGAATTCGCGAGCTGCGAATTGTTACGAATGCGTGAGCATGCACTCTTATAAGTTGCAGTATACATCTACAAGATGTTCTAAAACGAATTATCTTTCATCTATGGATTTTTTGATCAAATCGAAGTCGATCTTTTCTTGGCGTGAATGTTATTTATCACAACTTTTCAACTTTCATTTTTTTTTTTTTTTTTTTTGCAACTAACTGTCAAATGTGTAATTTTTATTTGGAATCAAATAAAAACTAAAGTTTCAATAACTGCTTACATTCGGTCGAGAACTTTTAATTATTAATTCCTGATCTCGAAATTTTTTTTTTATGAAATAGATGAATTTTGAAAGATTGATTTGCATGCACACATATAAAAAAGTGAGATGAAATTTGTTCAATGAAAATATATTTTTGTATTAAATAATAGTCTGTGGAAATATTATAATTGTGTATGTTTTAATTATAAATGTATTTTTTTTTGTTAAAAATTAAAAATTATGAGCTATTTAATGAAAACTATAAATAGAAATTATAATCTCGCGTAATCTCAAATTTAATCGCGGATATTGAACGGTTGGTCACTTGATGCAACCCTATTGGGATTAAAACAGTTTTAAGTGAGAGGGAAATCGTATAAACGTTCGATTTAGAACTCTTATAAAGTTGTGACTCTTATCGAAAGCCGGATATTTAACCCTTAAACGCGCGCAATTTTCTTTTCATGTCGAGTGATCGAAATGTTTTTATGAAACGGATTTTTACTATAAAGTTGAAATATATAAATCGCATTTATATAAGCGAAAAAAATATACAAAAATATGATATGAATATTATAAAGCTGAAGTTAAACATTTTGCGTGCGCATTCTTGATTATTCTTATCAGTAAAGTTTCTTAATAACACATACATACACTTAATTTATAATATTTTCTTTCTTAATATTTAATATTTAATATTTTTTTATATTATTTTTGGAAATATGGATGAGAAAATCTCTAATTTAAGAGGCGCACTTTTTAAATTCTATTTAATAAAGGCATATTATTATAAATTTTATAATCCCGAATGGATTTTAAGTTTATGCAATCTTTTCAGCTTAGAATTATTTGCGTTTTCAAAATCCTTTTTTTCTTTTTTTTTTTCCTCCGGCACGTGCTGCGCTTGCGTATATTGGACGCGTACGAAAATATATCTTGAACGCTTGCTATAATAATCAACTTTATTTAGGGGATTATGGGCTTTTGATCTGTAAATTTGTACAATTATAGAGGATAAATAATTGATCTAATTTATACAGGGAACACTTAATCCCTTTCCCTCTCTTTCTTTCCCTTCTCTCTCTCTCTCTCTCTCTCTCTCTCTCTCTCTCTATCTATCTATCTATCTGTCTCTTTTCTCTTCTCTTTTTCTTTCGCTCCCTTTTCTTTCTCTTTCTCTTCTTCCCTTCTCTCTCTTTCTTTCTTTCTCTCTTTTGGTAATTAAATTTGCCAAAGGCAGATGTGCTAATATTTTTTATTCGATAATATACTCTATCCAACATGAAAGTCTGCGATACCGAAAAGATCCCGTACCGGAAGCGCAGTATCGATACTTCGAACAATAGACGGTGTAAGTCGAGCGAGCGCAACACACTTCGAATAGATATCGGGCCAAGTTTGTCTCTCTCTCTGTATGTTGCTGTTCTCTCTGATCTCGAGTTTCCTGCCGCCTTCTCCGTCTCCGTCTGTCCGTCGTCTCGCTCCTTCTTTCCAACCGCGTCTCACATCTCGCGTTATGCTGCAATGAACAAAAGGGGCGAGGGGAAGGGAAGGAGGGAGGGAGGGATAGTTTCTGCGAGTTTTAATGTATATCTATATCGTGGCTTACGCGACGTGTTTCGCGTTACATGCGTTGTATGCAGCGTTTCTACCGACCGATAGATTTATTATTAGCGAGATTATTAGCTTATACAGAGTATGGGCAGGTCTGATTTAATCTCGTGTCGGATTCTAACTTAAGTATTATAACCCCGATCAATTTCGAAATATCTGCAATGATGTGACAATTACTCTTAGAAGATAATTAACTTAAACGTTAATTTTCATGTTGTTGTTAAATTTTTTTCGTCTAATATTTCGCGCATAAAGTATGCAACGTGCTGGTACTTGCTACGAGTACGAAAAATGTGTACTTTCACAATTTCTCTCGGTGTGAGAAATTTACGAGAGAACGTGCAACTTCATCTGAAAAAACGGTAAAAATTTAATTTTTGTATTTTGTATTATTTTTTTTTTCATAATATTCAATTGATACTAATATATCATAGTAATTAATACATTTGTCGGAATGCGTGAACAATAAAAGCGTGAACGTTATAATCGCTCTGATACAATTACTTCTAGATAGATATCGGATATATTTGATCGGCATTTAACTGACCCGTAGATTTCCGCGTCATCGCGCACGCGAAACGTCAGTGATATAACATTCCGCGTCGCGACTTGTCATAAAAGAAAAGAATAAAAAAAATTCGAAAATATTTTTTCGAATTTTTTATCTGTCATGAATAACCCCCCCCCCTTCTCTCTCTCTCTCCCTTTCTCTCTCCCTCTCTTTTCTCTCTCTCTCTCTCTCCTCTCTTTTTCTCCCTTTGTCTCTCTTTCTTTCTCTTCGTCTTTCCTCTTTCTCTCTTTTCCTTTTTCTTTTTCTTTCTTTCTCTTTCTTCCTTTCTTTCTCTCTTTTCCTACTCTTTCTCTCTCTCTCTCTCTCTCTCTCTCTCTCTCTTTCTCTCTCTCTCTTTCATACTCTCTCACACACACTTCGGTAAAAGTCGCGCTTCTAATCAAAGGAATTGCGCTCAATCTCGCGTGTAAAGTATACATGCGCGCGCATAAGCGTTCTCCCTTGAAATCTCGCGCCGCTCATAATACAGCCCATGGGTGGTGAGTGGCGTCTTTTCGCCGGCATTCGGAAATGAAGGGGGGGGGGGGGAGGAAGAGGAGGCGGAGGTGGGTGGCATTTGGCTCTTTAAAAGTGTTATATTTTTTTCTCAAAACGATTTCGCCGAGAGATAAAACGTTAGGGGTGATACGAGGGAGAAGGGGGCGGGGGTGAGGGGGCGAGGGGGAGGGGACACCAGACCGGTCGAGGATAATAGTGAGGTAGCCGCAAAGCGACACTTTGGCGATATAGGACGAAATTTTGTTTTCGAGGGCGCACTCGAGAGATAGAGAGAGAGAGAAAGAGAGAGAGAGAGAGAGAGAGAGAGAGAGAGAGAGAGAGACAACGTGTTCGTTTCTCTTAAGTTCTCAGATTCCGAGGTCGATTACTTTCTAGTATTTCCAATTATATCGTTGTAATGAAATCTTATGTTAAGATTATTTGTTCCCGGAAGTGATTCCGGGATTACTTTTATCTAAAAACAAGCATAAGAAGCAGGAGAAAATTTTTTATTCAATTTTATTCAAAGATTCAAAGATAAAATTCGAAGATAGCATGCATATTTTTATTTTCAAAGCAGATAACCTTCGATATGTTATATGTAATAAAATCTTATTATTGATATATATTTTTTTTTAATTATTTTTATTTATTTATTTTTTTCTTTAAGGAAAACAATTAAAATGCGAAGAAATAATTTTTCGACGCCTAATTTTATTTTTCTGGATATTATAGTTTATCTAAAAATTAGTTATCTAAAGATGATAGACTCTTCCTGTCATGTCGAATCCCTTCATCCAAGGATCTCTCCTCTTTGATGTCCTCTTCGAAACTCGTCCTCCCTTCGTGCGCTCTTCGGCCGCACTAACTTCGTCATTAAGCGTCGTTCCGTGATTCCCCGAAGGGCGGTGAAGAACGCGAAGGTGGAATGTCCGAATTTTATCTACCTCGTACGTATTCATCTACCTTTAAGATGGCGTCTGTCCTACCGGATGCCGGACACCTTCTCGCCGAGAGCGCGAGAATCACGAGGTAGCTCTTTTCGTTCGCGAAGGGCCAAACCGCCCTCTACCCCTCGCGTCTCTCTCCCTTTTCGCGTCACCCATCGCGCGCGGCCATCGACTGCAGCGCCTCCGAGAGAGGAAGCGCCAGGGCATTCATCCCTACGCCCTCCGCGCTCCTCTCCGCGCGCTTTCCTTCACGCCCATGCGAAACGCGCCCTGCGCGCGCCAACGAGAAGGGTTGAAAACTATCGTCCTATTTTACGTTGTACGGTAACTTTAATTGGAGTTCGATCGGCTGGCTTCTCTCTCGGGGAGGAGTGACATCGAATCTGGAAAGGGACCGGGAATTGAGCCGAACAATTAAATACGAATGGATGTCGAAAAGGGCTCGGTACTGCATAGAGGGCATCCTATCACGCGCGCCGTCCGTCTTTACGTAAGACGACGACGGCGACATGGTCGACTCCAGCATCCCCTCTATGATCCCTGGCGCTACTCCGATCGGTCCAGACGTTGTACGTCGGGACGACGAAGAAGAACCCTTACCGCCGAAGGACCGCGCGCGCGTTTGCTCTCCCTTTTCTCCTCTGTCGTTTCCCTTCCTCCCCCTTCCCTCCCCCCCCCCTCCCCTTTAACCCCTTTCCCCGCAATTCGCGCGGCGGGCTCGTAGGAAGGTAGACCAGCCAGTCGGTCGACGGTTGCTCCACCCCCGTGCGACACGATCAATACGCGACTCTTCTCTCTCTCTCTCTCTCTCTCTCTCTCTCTCTCTCTCTCTCTCTCTCTCTCTCTCTCTCTCTCTCTCTCTCT
>JBCEZX010000048.1:3983192-3994246 GCA_039654345.1 Cataglyphis cursor
TTTGTTTGTTTTTTTTTTTTTTTTTTTTTTTTTTTTTTTTTTTTTTTTTTTTTTTTTTTTTTTTTTTTTAATCGATTTATATCGCGTCGCTTCGTTTTATCCGCGAACGAGAAGTCACGAGGATTAATCGTGCCGATTAACTCGAAAGAAACTAATCGAGGAAAGAAAATACGACGACTTGTATAATGGGGGACGACGAATTTCGTGACGTCGACTCAATCGCGTGGCACGCTTATCTCGTCCCTTATACAATTAAATTCAATAATAGCCTTGCGATGCTCCGCTTAATTAAAATATAATTTTTAAAAATACACCACATTCGCCATTCAATCATCATGTGATTTGCAATCTTTAATTGGTATTCCCGTCGAATAGATCATGAGCGGAATATTAATATATCGTGCGGTATGAGACGCGGAGAGAGAAAGAGAGAGAGAGAGAGAGAGAGAGAGAGAGAGAGAGAGAGAGAGAGAGAGAGAGGCGAAATCTCCTGTTCTTGTATATGACTGAAAATGAGAGTAGTTGCACCGTAAGAAAGTAAGCTTTTCCCTGTACGTCGTAAAACGAAGGAGTGATTAGAGACGCGTCGATGAACAGAGACAAAGCGGGAGAGAGACATTTAACACACGCAGTTCGAGCCACAACCGAGCTACTTCTTGAGGAATCCCCTCTCCCCCCCCCTCCTCCCTTCTGGTCGAACCTTGAATAGCCGGATAGTTTGCAACCTTCGTTGCGTTTTCTCTCTCTTTTTCCTCCCCTTTTCGAGAAAACATGCGCGAGAGGAAGGAAAAGTGAGAATCGATCTTGAAATTCAAATTTCGCTTTTCACATATTTATATGTTGCACTCACGCTGTTTCAAGATTTAAGTGTTTACGGTTTGACAGTTGCAGCATTAATGCATGGAAATTTTTTTTTTTTTTTTTTTTTTTTTTTTTTTTCGCACGTTTAAATACCATGTGTTTCTTGGTAGCAAATTTAATAATTTTTTCACGGACGAGAGAGCGAGAGAGGATGAACTTGCACGCAGCGCGCTTGATGCAGTGAAATGTATCTGTCACGTTTTTGGCATGCCGCTAGTTTTATAGCCGCCATCGCGCGGACAACGATGAGTCGCATGTGTACGTTTTGCCGGTAACAGGCAATTACCAGTTACGATTCGAACGCATATTTGTCGTGTCGAAGCACGTTCGAACGTAAAAGTAGATCGCACGTGATAAAAAGAAAAAAAAAAAAGAAGAAGAGATACGCAATGCCAAGCAAGATCGGACGAGGCCAGCGGATGATTAAAGAGCCGATAACATTTATTGAAAAGAGTTTAATACTTATTTATTTTCTTCTTCTTACAATTCCAGTCTTTTAATTTCGTTGTATGTAAAATATTACTCTGAGTGTGTATATTAATTATCACACTCACGCAGGATTTTCACCAGAGAAAATTCCAAATTATTTGATTACTTTGAAATCGATTCATTTTCGAGAAAAATATTTAGGAAAAAATTTTAGAATATTACACGTTGCATTTTGATAGTTATATTACTTTGATCTCGAAGTTTTATAATTTAGAAAGCCCTTATATAAGTAAAGGGACTTAAATTATTTTAGAAACACTATAAGAATATATCAGAAAAATGTATGATTTTAATTTAAAGAATTTAAAATAATTTTATAAGTCACCTAAATTGCAACCAATATAAATATTTAATATCTTAATATTCTGAGACTTTTTTTTCGAAATATATCACACGAAATTATTTTCAAGATATTTTACGAATTTATTTATAGAACAATTTTTATTTATTTTTATTTTTATTTCCAAGCATATTGCTAGCACTATGTCTTCTGTGGTTGCTTGTATTGTTGCACATTGTATATTAATCGCTTGTTATGAAACATATCTATCGTAAATTGTGTAGTAAATTTTTTTTTGTATCAATAACGTGTAAGAGTAGAGACATTGAAAATAAACACGTGTTGTGCTAGCGTATACTCTCGCTTTGCATCACAAATCAACAGGATCAATGGAGAAAAGGAAATATATTTCTATTGTAACATATATAACACGCACGCACGTACGGAAGTAAGAGCAAATCAAATCAAGAGGCGCGATGTAGTGTTTCGATTTCAAGTACGTAAAAGTAATGACAGGTTGAGCGGCTATAGCTATGACATTGTTTCATGTCATTGTCTATCGTCGTACGTTATCGCTCCTCTTTCAAGATAGATTTACATTGTACGCCAATGACACGACGCGACAAAATATTCTTTTAATAAATAAACATATCCGTTTGTATTGTATCTGCAACCATACGTAAAGGTAAATATGTTTATATTTATGGAAGTATATAATGTGATTTCTCCTCTATTCTAAACTCTATCTATTTCTCTTAAACTTGTATCATTTTTATTTTAATCGCATATAATAAAAATGAACGTGATTACGTGACAAATGAGAGAGAAGAAGAAAACAATTAAAAAGAAATAGATTTTGGAATAAAAAAAAAAAATTGATTTTTTTCAGAATTAAGTCCAATCTAGTGCCTAATGATCTTAAAACCAATTAGTGACAATATCGCCAACAATGGCTATTAAAATAAACATCGCGCGGTTTGCGTTTTTATCGTCCGTCATTTTGATATATTTGCAATTATTTTATTATATTTTTTATTTTTATTTTATTTTATTTTTATGCTTGCACTCAAAGGAATTTTTTTCAATCGAATCAATTATTTCCTTTCGATTAAAAATCTTATTGTTAAGACCGCATCAACACGACCACACGGTTAATATTAATGTACAGGGTGTCCCAAAATTGTATTAATAAAATTAGCTTGTTTTGGTGCTCTCTATAATCTCCTGAAGTTTGTCGGTTTAATTTTGGGACACCTCGTATAATATCACTATTTTATACATATACAAATAAATATAAAATTAATAAATTATTTTTTATATCGAACATGTAATACGTACACGGACGAAAGACTTTCGCGCCAAAATACTTTGAAAGGAACACCAGCTTCTTAATTCGCTCTCGCGAAGAGGGTTGCGGGTGAAAAGGACGAGGAGGAAAACGGACGTATTATGCAAACGAGGGGTGCGAAGTTTCGGATAAAACCTCCAAGTTCTCTCTCTCTCTCTCTCTCTCTCTCTCTCTATCTCTCTCTATCTCTATCTCTCGCTACTGGCGTTCTGTTTCTTCCTCCTCTTCGCGTCAACCCTACTCTTCTGCCTGTCTCTTTTTCATAGCTTCTTCTTCTCCTCCCCTCGCTTCCTCCAGGTTTTCGTAGCAGACCCCGTTAAGAACAGGTCGGAGATACGAGCGGAGATAGCGTCCGCGATGACTGCGACTTACGGCACTGCCGCGGTCCTTAGCGCGGGATTTCGCAAATCTGCCGGTCTCTCGCGAGAATTCGGGGCAAATGGAGAAAGAGGAGGATGACGGATTGTGAGGAGGAGCGGAAGGATTGTGTCTCTCGTATTCGCGTCACATGCGACTTGCCGTGTACATACACAGATTTACACAACCAGCTGTCCTTGTTGTCTTTCCGCTCCGCCTCGTCCTCTTTCACACTCGTCATCTCTCTCTCTCTCTCTCTCTCTCTCTCTCTCTCTCTCTCCCCCTCTCTCTCTCGCATACGAGAACTTCTGATTGCAAGAGTCTCGCCCCGTCATCCTGTCATCACCCCTATAATACGCAGCATCTGCTAGACAACATAAGCAAACGTTTCTCGTGGCGCGATAATTTTTACCGCTTAATTCTCTGTGCGAGATTTTTCGAAATAATTATAACGAGTAGGAAATCAATAATTTTTTTATTAACGTAAAGTTGAGATAAATTATACGTGGATATTTCAATTATAATTATGTGGTGTTCAATTACTTGTTTTTTCTCTTACAAATTTACCCATCCTATATCATGCAAAAATCTTGAATCTTTTTAATTTTTATCGGAAAAAAAATTTCTTTTTCCGAAACTTTTAAAAATTTTTTTTTTTTTTTTTTTTTTTTTGTAAATACGTTGTTTTAAAGATATTTTATATATTATTATAAAAGGAGGCATTTCCTATATGTTGTCAATGAAAATATTTCTAATAATGTATAAGATAAAGACGATATAATTTCTCTTTCTCTCTTTTTTCGAATCTTTCGATTGACAGTTATGTCGGAGAATGTTATTCCAGCAACACAGATCGACGGATAGAAAAAATACTCGGCGCACACTTTATATATCACAATATAATTATCGCAATACCGGCGATTCTGATATCATCCCAGAGTTCGCATTCGAAAGTCATGATTCGTGGAGAACGCACACACAGTCGCACGTTGCTCTCGACGCGCTTGCTTATCGATCAATATGGTGCTGTCGTCGTCCTCCTCGTCGTCGCGGATAGTTCGCGAGCAATGCTGGTCATAGAAAATTCTGACTTTTTACCCTTAAATGGCAATACGATTCTTATTTCTCGGGGATTATCTTATTATTATTTTTATTATTATTATTTTTATTTTTCTTATTATCATTTTTATTTTTATTATTATTATTTATTATTTTATATCATCTTTTTTTATATCTTAAAAGTATATCGTCATTTAAGAAAATAAAAACGATTTTCACATGATCTTTTAATAAAAAAGATAAATTTAAGATTTGTTTTAGTTTCAAGAGTGAGTGACATGTATATTTTAAAATAATTGATTCTTTTTTTATGAATTGTTAAAGAAATAGAAAATATCCAAATTTATAATAATGAAGGAATAAAGTATTCTATGAATTCACGATAAAAAGAGGGATTTATAAACTGTGTCTTTTTTTATAAGACTCTACATACGTAATAGATGATTGTTACGTCACGCGATATATCGGTAGCGTCAAGGAATCAGAAACAGAATACTGGATATATACTATTGATCCATTGCCTCGAAACTGTTTTAGCAAATAGAGGGTTAATATCGCGATCCATCGTCTCGAACCTATACACCGTGTTATTTGTAGCCAGCTGTTCTAGTACTCTAGTAATCTAAGACGGGGAGTAAAATAGAATCATAATAATTCACAGTTTCGAAGCGCATCGAGGATTGATTTTTTTGACAAGAACGCTCGTCGATTACAGCGTGAAGTGAGTAACGCTAATCACGGGAATCTTTTGACATTTCCGAATGTAGGTTGACATAATCGGCGATCCGGCTAGCGGGGAAGGTAGAGAGAAAGAGAGAGAGAGAGAGAGAGAGAGAGATACAAGACGCTACTTATGAACGGTGACACGTATTACGTGTCGATTGTACCAGGTATACTCAACGTACTCACTGGCCAGATAAATCCGTAATTCTATTCGTGCAAATGCTAACTTTGGATATGTCCGATTGAAATTTCAACCCGGTATAATTTAATCGCCAGTCGATTAGCTTTTCTTATATTTTTCTATATAATTTCTTTGCTTTTCTGATTTTGAATTGTCTTTTTTTGTATTTATTTATTGAAAATACGATCTGCAATATTATTTCTTACTAAATCGAAGATTTTTTTATTATATGAATTTCTTTTCCATTGTAAATATACAATAAATATGAAATTTCTTTTCGATCTTTATCGATAATAATCACGAAAAATCGTAATAAATGAAGGCTAATTTATTTGTATGACATAAAAAATTGTCAGAAAATTTCCAGAGAATAGTATTGTATATTAAACAATTTTTCTTTTCTCTTCATATAATTTTTCCTGATATTAATTTCAAAACATTTTTTAACGAAAAAGAAGCGAGAAAGTTATTTTATGACAAAAAGAGTCTCCGCATTGACTGTCCATGAATTGACTGAATCAGTTTAGATCGACAATAGGATGCTATGAGAAACATATTGTTAATATCAAAAGTATTGTTAATTCCTCAAAAACCAACAATTAAATACGGATTTGATTCACCACAATGGGGATGGCAGCGCTCAACGGCAATGAAAATCAATTACTAATATAGAGAGCGAGAGCTAACAAAAGAGAGAGAAAGAGAGAGAGAGGGGGGAGGGAGGGGGGAGGGAGGAGGTCGTTTACCGACGTGCTTGGAGAAAACGAGAATATTTTCCGTTAGCATAATTTTTAACGCGCTCTGAGGAGTGGGACGTCGCGTCCGCATTTCACATTTCGCGGCGCGCGACGAGGAAGGGAAAGGAATATAAATGATAATTTCCCGCGATCGTAATTAATCGTCGCTTTTTAAACATCACGATGAATGTTACCTGCGGCGATTATTATCGGGCGCGTGCGAACACGCGAGATTGAACGTACGCGTCGCGTTAATGCGATTCACCCGGTGCATTCCCGCGAGCGATAATGTACAGCTGATCCCCGAGATGGTTGAAATAGTTTTTTTTTCCCTTTTTTTATCTTTTAATGACTCTTTTTCACATGAAAAGCTGTAAATTTTAGAAGGAATCTTTTTAGACCAAATTTGTTTAGTTCTGAGGGAGAAAGAAGATAGGAATATTAATTAGACCTGAGGTGGCGTGGTTAAGGTCATATCAAGGTCAAATTGAATTTTTTAAATAAACATATATTTTTTATTACGTATTTTTATAATTCTAGAGATTTTTTTTTAAACACTATGATAAAGTATTTTTCGAGTTATTTTATATCAAAATATGTCAGATTAAGATATAAAATAACTCGAGAAATACTTAAAAAATACTTTATTATAGTGTTTCGAAAAGGTCTCAAGAAGGACTACCAGAATATGTAATAAGAAATATAGTTTTCCATTTAAAAAATTCAATGTGACCTTGACAACGCCATCTAAGGTCTAACTAATATTCCTAACCTCTTTCCCTTTCCAGAACCAAACCACTTTTGTCTAAAAAATTTTCTTCTAAAACTTACAGAATTTAAGATATTTGAGTAGATAAATTAAACTGAGCCACCTTGCTGCATGATCTTTACATAAGTAATGCCTGCGCTCAAATGTAACTTTGATAAAAAAAAAAAGTAAAAACAAATGTAAAGCGTTACACGGAGAGATCCAGCGATTTTAGATCACTTGTCTCCTTTCGTATCTCGATATAGGATCTTCAGAGATGCTAGAAAGGAAGAAACGTTTTCGCGAAAGAGCTGGCAGTTTTTCGGCGAGGAAAGAGATACAGTTTGTCGCCCCCTCGTACCTGCGAGTACACCCTCGGAGAGCGTGTGGGAAAGGGAGAGCAAAACGAGGGGGATGTCGTAGGATTGTGGGAGAGGTAAACGGCGGGGTGGAGGGAGGGGGGGGGAGGGAGAGGGCAAAGAGGTGGATCAAGAAGCATGAATGGAAGCGGAATGCGTGCTGGCTATCGCACGGCCTATGTCAGCCTTTCGTGACCTCTCGCGACCGCGGTTCTCAACTCGCGTATTATATATCCCTCCCCTTTGCGTTTCACGCCGCGAACTTTACACCTGCCCGAAACTCGCGAATAGCGTAACGCAATGTGCGCGAAAGAGTAATCAAGAGCAAGTAGTATAGCGTCTTATAAGCACGACTCTTGTTCGAAAGAATAGATTATATTTTATCTGATATCATGTACAAGCCTAAAGTTTTGAACTCTCGTAGGAAAATTTTGTAAATAAGATACGTGTTATAAAAGATATTTTTATATCTCGAGACAGATGAAATAATTTAATTAAAATCTATTATAAAATTTTAATTATTATTAATTATATACTGTAATAACTAGAGAAACCAATAGGAGAGAGAGAGAAAGAGAGAGAGAGAGAGAGAGAGAGAGAGAGAGATTTAGGGTTCTTATAATTATATTTAGAAACTATAATTTAAAATGAGGTTTAAATAGATTAGATATTTAAAAAAAAAAAAAAAGACTTTCTTTCACGTGTATACAACAATCTTACTTGCCTATTTCTAATCTCTTCATGGCGAATAATGAGAGACGAAATTACCCATCGACTTATACGAGATTCGGGGTTCCAAAATTTTCCATCTCGAGGGTGAGAATGAGGGACGGTAAACACAGCTTGACAGATGGCACATAGATTTATGCGGCCACGTGCTCCGTAATTCGTTTCGTGGTCGACGAGACCGATTCCGCGTCCCACGCATACATCCGTGCTCTATCTCGAGTACGAATCTGCACCGGTCCTTCGCGGGTGTGGAGATAAAGGAACAAAAGCAAATAAGAGATAAAAGGGAAGGGAGGAAGGAAGGAAGGAAGGAAAAAAAAAAAAGATCGGCGCGTGCGAATTCGGTGCTCGTGCGAGTTTCATGTACTCACGTGAAACGTTCCAGTTTCTCCAGCGATGGCGCGCCTATATCGACCGACAGGATAATCCTCGCCTCCTCCGATCTCTTCCCCTTTCCGTATCGATATGTTCGCCTGAATTTTTCACGATTCATGCCGGGATATATTTCTGCAACGGGAAAAATCTTTGTCGACTAGATACTAGACCTCCCCATATTCAACGCATTCCCGATCCAGTCGCTCATTTGCCGAGTCATTAATTTGCATCCTGGAATTATACGAAAGTATAGCTTATATATATATATATCGGGTGTCTGTCCCTAAAGATCCGAGCAAATATCTCACAACTGATTGAAGTTACAAGAAAGTTTAATAAGAGAAATTAATACAGTTTTTAGTCCGCGATAAAGCATGTAAAAAAATTTTTTTTTTTACTCAGTAACCTTTTAAAGGTTATCATCGTTTTTTTAAATGGTCACCCTCTATTTTTTATTGCATATTCTTATAGTCCTTCTTGAGACCTCTTCAAAACACTATAATAAAGTATTTTTTCATTAAATATTTTTTGAGTTATTTTATCTCTTAATTTGACATATTTTCATATAAATATAAGATATTTAATTTTCGATAATTTTACCGATAATACTTTTATGTACTACTTATGTAATACTTTTATGTACAGAATAATGAGAAAAATCAGTTGGAATAAAAAAAGGAAATAATTTTTAAGAAAAAGTATGCAATTATTTACAATAGATTTCTTTTTCAGACATTTAGGGACGGACACTCATATATATAATTATCGTTATAACAAATAATATTTTGTAAATGACAGCTTGTTTGACATTACAATTCAATAATATCAAAGAATCGAGAGTTATTTGATTTTGATTTCAAAATCATATCACGTATAATCAAAATCTTCTACCCTCGGTGCTCTGTGTCGTTATGCACTGAGAGAGAGAGAGAGCTCTCCTTACGAGAGGGAAAGAGAGATCGCGCGGCCGATCAATCTTCGACTTGGGCCAAGACGCGGGCATGCAAACGAGCGTTTATCGTCGGTGCGTGTGCACGCGAAAGCTTCAAAGGGGTTGTGGAAGGGTGGGGGGGGGGGGAGATCGCGTACGGAGAAACCGCTGACCCGCGCGCCGCGTGTTAATGAATATTTTTTTCATTCAACCGCGCCCTGGCCTACATTTCAAATGGAAGCACACGACGGTGAGCGAGCAGCCGGGACGGGAGTTAGCTCCGCTTTCCGATACGCAATGGCTCGTAAAAAAAAAAGAGAGAAGGAAAAAAAGCGGGGGAGAGATCGGGGGAGGAGGGAGGGTGTGAGTATATATTCGGAGGGGAGAAGGGTGGAAACGGACGGGCTGGGAAGAAGGGGGGAGGGGAGAGAGTGGGGCACAAGCTTTCGGGGAGCAGGAACGGAGGTCAAAGAGGATAGGCAGCCCGCAAATTTGACCCGACCTAGTCGTGATTTTCTCGTTACCCTCGTTGTACAACCCCCGTTTCCGTCCGTTTCCTCTCTCTCTGTCTTTCTCTCTCCTTCTCTCTCTCTCTCTCTCTCTCTCTTTTATCCTCCTTCCCCCTCTCGCCCCTTTCTCTTCGTTCTCGCATGTGCGTATCTCTCACCCGGCGTCTTTCAATAATGCATATGTGTATTTAAAGTCGCGTGACGAACGATCGTGAACGGTTGGTTGGATGAATTAATGTCTCTCGACTCGAGGAAGAATTCGAGTATTGTTTTTCTATCCGCTTTTCTATTCTATCGTTGATAGTGATCTCCCAGTTTTTCCGATGTTTTTGGAAATGCGCATTGCATTTAAAAAGACGGGTGTAATTAATGACGAAGAGATATTTAAACATCTCGATTATATCTTGATTAAATTTTTCTATCTATTAGCGAATTGTCTGATGATTATTCACCTAACATAATCAGCTCATGGAAAAATTAATTTAGCTTGCACTCAGATTTGTCATGTCATTTACATGATTTAGATACATAATAAATAGCGATAAACAGTATTAAAAAAAAAATAATATTTAAAATATTTTACGATTTGACAATTTCACATTTTAATTTACATTCCGAATAAAAACTTTTGAGATAAATATTTCTTTATTTATTTGATTTTTAGGGAGAGATAATCATTACATTCTATAAATTTGAATATTTCGGTTTGTGATTATTTCATTTTAAATAATAAATTTATAAATAAAATATTTTTGTGATAAATGAAATATAAAATATAAATATAAATAAAATATAATAAGTGTAAACATAAAAACGTTTACATTAAAATAAAATAAAATGTTTATTTTTGGTACATTTCCTTTTCTGTTTAATATTATAAGACGTTGACACATTTGTATTATAAATAATCTTTCTTTACACATTTTACATTTACGTAAAATAATAAATTTATATTACGAATCATCGCGTTTTTAAGTAAAAATAAACTCGTATATAAATATTCGATAATGCTCCGCAAAGTATCGTATAAAGTGCAATAGGCATTCAATTTGCTTATATTCACTATTGCTTATTCATTCATTCATTCATTCATTCGTTTATACACTCGTCCATTTATTTGTTGTCTCAATCTATCACATATTCATTTGTTCGAGCCAGTCGTATGCATTCTTTTTCTTTCTCATTTTATAATCGAAATACAACGGATAAAGCACGGTGAAACCTTTATTTAATAAATTGTACCGCGATCTAAAACAATAAAAAGCACTTCAAGACATATCTACTAGTGACCAATCAATTAATAATTAATGTATGAATATATATATTATATTATTCGTTATTACATATATAGTCAAATAATTAATTTTT
>JBCEZX010000048.1:3994951-4009969 GCA_039654345.1 Cataglyphis cursor
AGAGAGAGAGGGAGGGAGAGAGAGAGAGAGAGAGAGAGAGAGAGAGAGAGAGAGAGAGAGAGAGAGAGAGAGAGAGAGAGAATAAATATTTCTCACGAAAATTCAAGAAAGTCACAGAAGATAGATTTTTATCCGGGATTTTTATTAGAGATAATTTCGCTCTAAACTTTTTTATATGTACTCGAATTTTTGAAGAGAGACGAATAAGCCGTGCGAGAGTAAATTCGACGCATCGCAATTAGAGCCGAGAGGGCTGCGAAATGAGGGTGGTAGTCCAAGAAGGGAGTTGTTTAACGCGGTATCTAGCGGTCGCCGTTAAGCCGGTTTGCGCCGCCTAACAGGATCGTTAAAATGACAGTAATGTTGCCAGCGAGAGTCGAAGCGGGACGGACGGACGGACGGACGGACGGAGGAGTTATACATCAAAATTAACGACCGCCCGCCACTACCGTCGTCCCGATTCACCGCATACTCTATCCCTCTGACGGAGTTGTTAATTATCGACACTTCCGCATACGCTTTCTCTCTCTCTCTCTCTTTCTCTCTCTCTCTCTCTCTCTCTCTCTCTCTCTCTCTCTCTCTCTCTCAACTTCCGCGAGATTTAGGTCCCGCTTCCAACTTGATTAGGAGCTCGAACTTTTGATTCTCTTTAAAGGAATGATAAAAACGCACTTTAATTTCCTTAATCGCATTGATTTATAACAAATTTTTTTTTTTTTTTTTATCAGGGGAATAACGTATAATTGTACGTTATGTAAAAAAAAAAAAGATAATTAATCAGTTTAAGAAAGCTTTATTGCGCCAGTGTAAAGATAACTCCTCTCACAAAAAGATAAGCGCGCGCATTTAATCCTGGTAACTCTGGTATTATTATCGGATTATCCGGGAGTAATTTCAACAAAACCGATTCCGTTTGCGGAAGAGCAGCGCGGCGCGTGTCGCGTTTAATCGCATATTTATTCACGAACGCTCTTGACGAGATATATATATATATATATATCTCTGCGAAATTTTTCTAATGCTAATTGCGTAGCGGCTTTAATGACGATAAAAAGCGCGCCAAACGTTTGGACAAACGGTCATATCCTTTCGTCAGAAGAAATGTCGCACCGACAAAAGAGATGGTTGTTTTATCCGAATCTCCTAGAATGTTGCTTTAAATTAGCGAAAACTATAATTGCAAATTACTATAATTAAAAAATGCGTACAAGATACGATAAAATTTGTCGCGTATTATTGCGTGTAATATTCTTTTAGCAAAAGATTGTACAGAGTGTCTACTTTCAGGAAAAACATGGAAAACCTGGAATTCAGGAAATTTTTTTGTAGATTTCAGGGAATTTTCATAAAATTTTATTGGGACTCGTGGAATTAAAAAAAAAATTCTTTAATCATTTTGCTCTATAATGTATAAGCAGTAGGCTAAAATAAATTATAGATATATCTATCTTTATTTTTATATATATTCAATATCTTAATAAAATATAGAATATGCAGTATATTTTCTTTAATTTTTAGTAATAAAAAATGAAAATGTTATACAAGTTAAAAATTTTTATTTTAACAAAAGCTGTCCTCCCTTTTTTTCCCCAAATAAATCTAGCACTTAAAGCGCGTACAATAAAAAAAAACTTAATTTAGGAAATTGCATTTAAAAAAATTTTTTAAATATTTTCTTTACTTAGAATTTTGAATAAAAATAGAATTTTTTAAAGTAGACATCCTTGTTGTATTATTTACGATATTTGTCAGTATATTGTCAATTTTAGTGATCATAATTTTTTTTTATTAAAAATAATTTATATTTATAATTTTGTCAAATTTATACTCATGAGTAAAAAGTAATTAAGGCATTGCGTAAACAAATGCGCTCACGTATTTAGATTAATATTAATCAAATTAGTATTATTTTTGTATCAAGTTTGTACATTATTATGTCTGTAACAGAATTTTATTTGTTGCGATTAATACAGTAATCTGAAAAGTCGGCATCGATCGAAACAACTTGCAACTTGGTTACCCGACGTCGCCTAATTAATACGCGGATCTAATTACCTAATGATAAACTTAACAGATAAACGTCAACATCAAGCAGCAAACATACAAATATTGATCATTGATTATAAACTTGCGGTCGCACATTGATCTATTTCTCGCGGTGCGTACAGCGAGGCAATCAAATTCTCCCTTGCAATTACATAATGCAGATTTCAAAAACCGACATTCAATAACATATAATATCGTATATATTTTTTATAACATCAGAGATGGATGATAATTTTTTGCGCGACTTAAGATTAATAATTTTAGAGGTCTTTCAACAGGGATATAACTTAAGAAAGAATATATTATAATTTAAAAATAGAAAGGTTTCTCTTATGATATAAATAAATAAATAATAAATAAACAATAAAGAATTAATAATAAATAAACAATAAATAATTAATAATAAATAAACAATAAGTAAATAATAAATAAACAATAAGGAATCCAAAAAATATGATACATTTTTTAACAGGATTTTATTGTGTATAGATTTTTGAAATCTTAAATTTTACTAATCTTTCTATAAATTTACTTTCTAGATTAAATGTTAGAGAAAAGATACCAAGATAGATTTTCTAAACCGGCTATGTCTATTTCTCGGTGATTAAACACGCTGCACTTTTTATCAGATAACTGATATGAACTTGGTCTGCTTATTTAGTTTACTTATCAAAAGCACATAGCTTATTGGTAGCCCGTTTATATACTGAATCGACTTGCATCGAGTTCCCAAAGCTTTTTTTCTGTGATTTTTTGACGAATTACAATCAATTTAAATAAGAATAAGTGTCTTTATAATATTATCTTAATTTGTTTAATTTCTTTTTTTGTATTTATTGCTTCTAGAGGAAAGTTATATTAGATATTTTATAAAACGATACACTTTATGTGTGTTTAATATATTGATATAATCTAATATTTTTTTTGAAATGTCAATTTCTGTATCAATTTAAAGAATAGAAATAAATATTTTATTGACTGATTTTATCGCATATTTTTTTGTATCTTGAAAAAAGTATCGCATAAAAATTTTGGTTTTAAAGATAAAAATAAATATTCTTATTAAAAATGTATATCGATTTTTGATAATCAATTTCTCAATTTTTACCTTCTTTTAAAAAGGTTAGGTATTGTTATTTGTTTAAAAAAACATGCAATAAAAAGAGATTATAATACTGTTAAAACTGCCGTACAATATAAAGAGCAATCTCTAATATAAATATCTGTTGAAAAATATAAATTTTTATTATATAAATACTCGTATCTCTTATTATATAACATCTTTTATTATTTGAATATTGCATAAATATTTGTTGGAAAATATAAACTTTTATTTAATATATTTAATTAAGGGATAAAATGAAAAAATAAAATAGTATACATATGTCGCTTTGGGTATATCCCCCCTCCCCCCCCCCCTTTCCGTTCCGCCCCAAGTAACACATTAGCCTTACAATTCGAAACGATCGAGACTGCGTGCAAGGTGCATCAGAAGTGAGTACTCTTCGCTAAGCTGCGTGCATTGATCCGTTTGTCTCTTGATGCTTTCAGTGAGTGGGAGGACGGGGACCGGCGGTGCGCCCCTTTACGGGCGCCTGGTGGCCGAGGAGCCCATGCCCTCCGCGGTATGCGGTGGTGCCGGTGCCGCGGGTGGCGGGGCTGCCGGCGGGGTCCCGCAGGAGACCCCCTCGGACATTCACGCCATGCAGGCCAGGATACCCCACAGGTTTCGCGATCCAGCGACGGCGCCCCTCAGGAAACTCAGCGTCGACCTCATCAAGACCTACAAACACATCAACGAGGTAAGGCCCCTTCCGCTTTACGCTCCGTCGATCTTTTGTAAATCTTGTATAGGTCTTCTCGCGATTTCAAGGATGTTTTGGCTGTACGATAGCAGCAAAAGACTGTCAAAATTAAAAAAAAAAAAAAAAAAAATATTTTTTACGTTTATATTGTTTGAGAAATCAAATAAATAAATCCGGATTATAAAAAGAATCAAAGTATCACAAAATAATTTGGTTTTTAAAGTCTTTGTAAAAGAAAATACTTGTAATTAATATTTTTTTTTTAATTTATGACAAAAATTTTTGATCGGGAATATATACTCTTTAAAATTAATTGTAAGAAACAAAAAAAAAACGTATAAGAAAGAAAGAGAAATAATATTTTTCTACAATTTTTAATAAATAATTGTTACAATACAATTTTTTATAGAATTAATATTAATATTAAAATAACGTTTAAATAATTTTTAAATCGTTAAGAAAATTGCAAAACTCAGGTTTTGCATAGGCATTTAGAAGAAATAGATAAATATTTAGAACAGCCTACGAAATTTTTATACTTTTGTCAATGTTTTGGCATATGACATACATCCATTCTTCATAATAATATTTATATTTTTATTTTTCCTCAAATATTTTGACTTAAATTTTACTAAAGAACATATATCAAGAGGAATTAGAATTTTCTTATTTTCTATTTGAATAATGTGTAATTATTATACTATACTTGTCATGGCGTCAAAGATTTTGCGTCAACACTACACACAATTTTTGCGAAAAAAGTATTCAAAATAGCAAGGAAAGAAAGAGAGACAAAGACATCCGAGCTTATATTATATCATGTCCCTTTTATTATTTTATTTTTTATTCGACTGTCAAAATACATATAACTGTAAAGTTTTCGGGGTTAAAAGCGATTCTCGCCCTCGAGCGGATTCCGAATTCTTATATCGACCAGGCACGGAGATTAAGATATCCGAAAATAAAGTTACAGGGTTACCGCGTGCATTGTTTGTTCGGTTACTCCCACGCTTTGCGCGAGATGTGATAGATGCGCGTGTCTGTATCTGGTTTATGAGAAGATAATCTATCGAAACTTATCGTGGGCCGATTGCAAAATTAGGGGGAAAGCTTAGGATGTTATGATAATGAGAGGATATACAGAGCAGACGATTAAATTAGTATCTACAAAATTTCTCATTTAGGGCTAATAAATTCAAATCTTAATTTGGATAAAATAATTAATATTAATTTATTATATAAATGTTATAAAAATAATTATTTTGATTTTTCCTCGATATTGAAACTCACGTTACTTTTATCGATAAATAACAGTATATAAAAAAGATATAAAGTGATCAGCAATTTCTTGCAACTTAATTAAACAATTTAACAATTTAATTTGGTTATATATCTCATATTTGTAGGCTCATTATAAAATAATTTTTTTACAAAAAATCCGCAATTTATTTATATAATCTTTAAAAACAATTCAAGCTTTCTTTCATTCTTCAAATGTTCTTAAATAATTCGCAAATTTATTTCGGATCACATTTTCCAAAAAAAAAGAAATAATTTATTAATCTACTCGCGTGTAAAAATATTTTATATAAAATCTTATAAATTTATATAAATATCTTTCTTATTACCACCATGTGCTCTTCATTAAGGATTTTAAGACTTTTATCCTTTCAATAAATTAATCGATGATTATCGAACCTATAAATTAATATTGCAGTAAAAATCAAAAGTTAAGCTATTGTTTTCAAACAAATCAACTAGCGTAAGATCGTAAAATGCAGATTGTTTATTCTCCGTTTATTATTAGACAATCATAGCGTGCGATCGTAAGCGACAATTATCTGGTCGTGTAGGAAAAAAGTGAATGGATCGCGAAATCGCGATAGCCTGGGAGTTTCCGTCCCTCGCGACTGTCACAGCTGATTTGGACAATTACGGCATCACGGATGACGTCAACGATAATGTAAACGTATCTGTCGGAAATGTATGGGACAAAAGGTGGGATCGCGAGTCGGCGGAAAGTCGGCGGCGCCCACGCGCCGAGAGAAACGAAATATGTATGGTATGTATGTAGTTCAGGAGGATGCTTCTTGGATCGTCCCAACGCGAGCGTGTAACGTGGGAGGAACATGGAGCTTATTTGTGCGCCTTATATGAAAAGCCGTTAGACTCTTACCGCATCGCACAGATCGCGTTTCGCGTTCTTTATTTTTTAACATGAATCACTAGTGATGGGTGTTTAATTTTTCTTTTTCTTTTTTTTTTTTTTTTTTTTTTTTTTGTTCAGTTTTCAGGTAAACTCTAAAGTAAAGGATTTTTATTTTTATAAGTATCTGTGGATTTATAAAATAATAATTTTTAATCAAACGCAGTCATTCATAAATTATTTTTCATGATGGAAAATCTATTAAATATTTAATACTTTTTTGCATAAAAATAAGAAATTTTTTCACATAATTTTTTACTTATATGTATAAATAAAAAAACAATAGTGCTGATCTAGTTTAGAATTTTTAAATCATTCAAGTCTTTAAGGATTTTTTGATTTTGAATAATATTCCAAATAATTCGAATTTTCCTTTATATATTTCTAATGATATGATGTTTTGTGTCTTAAATTTATTGTTAATCATTAGCGATGGATATTTGAAATTTTTTTTTATTTTCAAATTTTTAGACAATCTCTAAAGGATTTTTATTTTTATAAATATCTTAAATTTATACAATAATTATTTTTAATCAAACCCAATCATTCATAAAATATTTTTTACGATGAAAAATCCATTAAATATTTAATTTATCTTTTTGCATAAAAATGAGAAATTTTTTTACTAATATGTAGTAAAAAAACATTTATTTATTTATTTTCTTTCAAATGCTTCAAGTTTTTTTTTTATTTCAAATAATATTTCAAATAATTCAAATTTTACTTTATGTATTTCTAATGATACGATATTTTATGTATCTTGAATTCATCGATTATCAAACAACAATTTTAATCCTAAAAGTAACAATTTTAACGCGAGAAGAGATTCTTCAATACACTTTTGGCAATTAAAATAAATAATTACCAAAAATCCTTTTTTATTTGCTAAATTTTTTGATTAAATAATTCGCCATAATTATTGGCGCGAGCGACATTTCCGTATTCCCGAAGGACAAATTATCGGCGATCAAAGTATATATGTGCGCGCGTGCACATTCCAGGCCCGATAAGATGCGTGGCCTGCCGTTGCATCGAGGCTGTGGCTTTATCAAGGAAACAACGTCGGTGCGCTATCAATCGTCAAATGGTTGCCGGCGAGGCGCCGCGATTCTATTTATCCATAACGATCGATCGAGCGCAATCGAAGAGCAATAAGCTCGAGGGGGGAAGGGGGGAGGGGGAGGGGGGTTTCCTATATTTATGGCGATACGTAATTATACGAATGCCCGGAGAGCCCGCATTGTCCTCGTGACTGTGATATGCGCCTTTCGCGTTGTCAATTCCTTGAATTCTTTACGGCTTTAAAAATCATTCGTCCGTGCAATTTGATATGGACAAATCGATCGAGACGAAAGAGGCATTTTCCGAGAGATTACTAAAAGTGTTTCGAAAATGCGAACGGTAAGTATAACAGAGCTCGTTGTGCTTTATCTCGTTATGGCAGTTTTAGTAATTTTGAAAAATGGTACCCCCGCGATTCTTCCAGATTATTCGATTTGATATCGATGAAGAATGCATATCTCTAAAGCGAAATATGCCATATGAGGTACATTTTATTTTTAAAAATTCTATATTTTTAAAATTATTTATTTTTGCAACTATATTTCAAGTTGGAGAGAACTGTATAAAAGTAAAGTTTATATCGGTGACATTAACTCGATATATGTAGGTTTATAATATATATTTGTGCCTGGAAAAGCTTGTCACTTTCAATCGTACAATATACAGGATGTTCCAGATTAATCAAAAATAAAAATTTCACGATCTTATAAGAAATTAAATTTGGAACAAAATAAACATAGGTCCGGAAATGCTTTGTTAAAAAGTTATAGGTTATAAATTCTCTATAAGTAATTAGTTATGATGAAAATTTAATAAGAATATTTTTATGTTTGCATTTACAATGTTTACCACTATGTATGTAGTGTAAACCAAGACCTTTGAAATATAATTTCCTCAAGTTTCTGCATTTTTCGTTGTTTTTATTTTCTATTGAATGTCTTATCAGAATTAAATGAAATTGATGTAATTTAGCTTGTTATTTAATTACAATTACTCATCGGATTTATTTCGTTACTTTTTTCAAATGAATGAAGGGTTTTGAAGTTATTTTCAAAGATCAATGATTTTTCATCAAAAATTTATTAGCTATAATTTTCTAATCAAACGATTTTTCGAAATTATATTCATCGGAACTTTTTTGTTCCAAATTCAATTTTCTATAAAACCCCGAAATTGACCTGATCTAGAATCCACTCTATATATTTACTAATTAATAATAAATAATTAAAAATAACTAGCGCGTCGCGTCTCGAGAGTTCATTTCTCGTTTCTCGATTGATCGGTCGATTCAATGGGTCGAGAATTCTGCCGAAAACTCGACTCAAAGCAAAGAGATTCGCGCTTAGTAACCCAAGTGGTCGACCGAAGCCATTAACATATCCAAAGTGGTAACTGGTAAGTGGTAAAAAAGCCGAAAAGAAAAAAGAGAGAGAGAGAGAGAGAGAGAGAGAGAGAGAGAGAGATCAAGAAGAAAGAAGAAAGAAAGAAGAAGAAAGGAGAAGAAGAAGAAGCGCGTGCCTTTTGAAGGGGAAGAGGGTAGGGGCGGGAGAGGGAGAGGGAGAGGGAGAGAGCCGGGGCCTGCGGAGTACGCGGAGCCTGTAGCTCGTTGAAGTGCATTCCAGTGGTATGAGGTCCATCGACGTCGGAATCCTGCGTATCCATGGATGCAGGTCGACTAGCTATGCGCTTAGGTGCCAACCGTGCCGGGGCTCCCGTACTCCTCGGGTCCTCGTGCGGTGCGGTCTCCTCTCGAGCCGCGTCTCGCCGCGTCGCACCGATTATTCGCGGAATCGTAAGTTCCCGGAAAAAAAAGGAGCGGCGTCTTAGGCCGGATATTACCGCCGGAGGAAAATCCCGAGCCTTATCTCGTCGCGGTCGCGCGCTTATCGTCGCGCTCTCTCTCCCCCCCCCCCTCTCTCTCTCTCTCTCTCTCTTTTTCTCTCTCTCTCTCTCTCTCTCCTCCCACGATTTATCGTTAATGCCTTAAAATCCACGTTTGCAAGGAATAATCTTCGAGTGATATTTCTTCTATGTATTTATACATATAGGTATGAAACTTTTGTTTCAATTTGTCTCATTGCAAATTGAAAAAAGAAAAAAAAAAAAAGAGAAAGAAAGAAAAAAAACGACTGGGATTGATTGGTATTTGCCATGGCAATCTTGCGTTAATTTTGCGTTAAACTGCGATAATAGAGGAGGGGGGGGGGGGGTTGCGTTGCGTCGTGAACCTGTTGCATGTTTCAACGTTGTAATTTTTATAACGACGCCGAGGTGTACGATGTGTGTGATGATAATGGATTTAGGCTAACATTACAGATTCCAATCTATACATTGAACGCGAAATAATAAAGGGGTTTTACTTGCTAGACGCCGGGATGTCGATAAAACGCAACGATTCACGCGCCCCTAACATTATATTTCAGATCGCTGAATATTTCATACAACTATTTTCAGCAACGCCACGGTAATATCGCGAAGAATATTTACGATCGCTGTGCGCGATATTTAACATTAAATACGGAATGCATCTTTAGGCCAACGTAAACGGCATTTTTCCTCGCAACACATAACAAGTATAATTAAATTCGAGAACAATTTCTGTTCTCTTGGAAATGAAAAGGATTCTCTCAATATTTTCTTACTTAGTTGACACCGGATATAAAAATAATAGTGATTCTTACTTTCTCAAACCATTTCATTTACAGATTTTTTGACCGAAAAAATCTTTTTTTTTTTACAAAAAATTTGATTGTGGATTGTGCCTTTTTTCGCTATTTAAGTTTATTTTCCAAATATTTTTATAAATAAAAATGTGAGATATCAAAATCTTGTATCGAGACAAGCCAAATCGAAATTTTTTTGAACGTTATATATAGGGTGTCTCAGAATTACAGTTTTGCCAATAAACCCGTGTATCTAAATGAAGTCGTTTTGGCACTAGAAAATCAAAGATTTAGGGCAAAAAATCTCTGAAAAAAATTATTTTTAAAAATTTTATTAATATAATTAAATAGAAGTATTTTTGCCATAAAACTTTTGTATAAAACATTTTTTGATATCTCGAATAATTTTCGAGATATGTCGAGAAAAGCAAAAAACCGCTGTATATATGAGGGGTGATTTCATCCCTTAGAATCGTTTTTGGGCCGCAACTGGAAATTTCTAAATTCATTTATTTACTTCCCCTCCCCTATATGCGTAACAAAGTTTCGGTGTTCTTTATAACCACCTGAAATTTGTCGGTCTAATTCTGAGACACCCTGTATATTTTTCCCCAAAGTCAAAATTATCCCTTGTGATCGACAACGTGCGCAATATTGTGCGACACGTGGCGCGCAACGTGGAACAATTCTCGAGTCCGAAAGCCAATAAAATCAATTCGCGCGTCGGAAAACAATGGACAAGGGCGCGAAATATTTAATATATATACGAGAGAAACGCTGTCGGGGTCTCTCTCTCTCTCTCTCTCTCTCTCTCTCTCTCTTTCTCTCCGTACAGCGTAGCCGCGCCCCGACACTTTGTTTCGGCGAGTTTCGCGAGATCGAAGCGGCGGCCGCGAAGTGGTACTCGTATGTTAAGAGACAGACGCGAAAAAGGATGAGCAAAAGACGCGGCAAGGAAAATAATCCGAGAGAGACTTCACTTTTCTCTCTCTCTTCCTTCCAACCCTCTTTCTCTCTCTCTCTCTCTTTCTCTTCGCCAAGTCTTCGGAATCAGCCGATATCTTTGAGCGAAGGGCACGGGGTGCGCCGCCACTCCCTAAAAGTTCATGCTCTTTCTTCAGAATCTATAATATCGTCTCTCCTTGGAAAAGTCAGCGAGGGAAAATTCTCGCGAGCCACTTTTGCGAGATGATATTTCCAGTCCGTGCTATCGATCGCGCGCTAATTCCGGCGTGTTATCGTCGTTGAATCGTATTACGACTTCGGCAATTACACACATCGGCCAAGTTATTGTGACATGTCATTTATTCTGAAAAAGAGAGAGATGTAAGATGAGCGAAACGGGCATCGTTGCCCGAATCAATGTATAAATCTCGTGTTGAAATTATAATTCATTAAGTCACAGAACAATTATTTTTTTAAATATCGTGTAAGTAGTTAATTTTATTTTTAATCAATTTATCACGTTATAATGTTTTTCTATTTGATATTATTATATAATTAGCATTCTATTGTTTTAGATTTTTGCGCGTTTAATATTTTGATTATATTATTAATTAATTCTTGAAGCGATAGCTTTTTTTATATATAATAACTCACATTTTATTATCGAATCATGCATATTGAAAGATTATCTCGCAATGCATAGAGTTTTCTCATTAAAATCCTATTAAAATTAACATAACGTGGAGAGCGATTATCGTGTAAGTTTGCGATTTCCGGTTCGCCGTAGGAATAAGTCTGAATTATACTCGCAATATTTTGGATTTTACTCAGTCGAGCCTTAGTATGGAATCAGGCAGCAGCTCCGGTTAAATTTAAATTCAAACGGTGTTTAAATTTGAAATTAAATCGGCTGCAGCCTGACCTGAGGGTCGAGGGTCGAAAGTGCAACCACCCCGAGTTCTTTCGCGACTTCTTTCTTGTCCTGCGATGACGAACTCACGTCGAATGTACATCTGTAATTGTTACACACGAGGAAGATTACTTATAAGCTTTTAATTTTAATTTTTTTAATTATAATTTTGTAAAGTATCTAAATTTAAATAATTCAAAATAAAAATTTAAGCAAATAAAATTCAGAAAATTTAAATTTAAATAATTTTAAATAAAAATTAAGCAAACAAAATTCGCAAAATTTAAGTTTAAATAATTTCAAATAAAAATTTAAAGAAATAAAATTCACAAAATTTAAGTTTAAATAATTCGAAATTAAAACTCACAAGCAAATGGAATTCACAAAATTTAAATTTTAATAATTCGAAATAAAAATTCAAGCAAATAAACGTCACAAAATTTAAATTTAAATAATTCGAAATAAAAATTTAAATAAATTCACAAAATTTAAATCTAAAAAATTTTAGAAAGCAATGTAAAAAAAATTTTTTTAAATTAGACTCTCTTCTGAACTGTCTCTTGAAGAGAGAAATATACATATGCTTCATTTGTAAGGGGTTTTTTTTTTTTTTTGCCGAGAAGAAAATTGATCAGTAACGCTTGAATGCTCGTCCATCGGTATTTTTCATCTTATGTCGTGAAAAAATCATCGCGCGACACGCGAGGAGTTTACGGCGAGACCTTAGGTCGCGCGTTAAGTTGAGGAAGGCAACGAGGAATCGAATCTCATCGCTCGAAGCGCTCGTCACAAGTCAGAATAGCTTCGCGAATAATTAAAGACGACCCAGATGCCATCCGCTCATTCCGCGTATACGTACGTAAGGAGCCGTGGCACACTGGAGATGCCACCTGAGTGGAAACATTTCGGAATTCAATGTAGTCGCGCTGGCGAGAAAACCTCGCCAATGATGATTTAATTCTAATTAAAGGATTTTACGTCTAATGAATGAAATAGGCATTTTTTAACTATTTTACAGAGAAGGAGGATAGTTTTGTCATTCGGACATACTTTTTTTTTTTTTGCGCGTCCTGTAGTTAAGGATGTGTCATGTGTCATATGTCAAAACATTGACAAGAGAATGAAAATTTCGCAGACTGTTCGTACTATTTTTTCTGAATATCTGTGCAAAACCTGAGCACAATTCTCTTAACAGTTTAAAAAATATTCTATTTTAAAGTTAATATTGATTTATATGGAACAACGTGTATTATAGATTATTGACAAATTTGACAAGGAAAAAACATTATCGATGAAATAAAAATTTTCACATATATTTAGAATGAAATAAAAATTTTCACGTATATTTAGAAAAAACTCTAATAAATATTTTTGCAAAACTTGATTTAAATGTATTTACTCGTTTATTTACTATAAATTGTAGAGAAATATTCTTTCTCTCTCTCTTTCTGCAAATTATTTCTTTCTTCTTTGTTTCTTGCAATTGATTTTAGGAGATATTCACGAAAAAATTGTTGTCAAATTAAACAAAATATTAATTACAATTATTTTCTTTTACAAAAATCATAAAATATTATATTATTTTATGATACTTTAATTCTTTTTATAATCCGGATTTATTTATATGATTTTTCAAATAATATAAATGTAAAAAATTTAATAAATTTTTTTTAAGTTTTGACAGTTCTTACTATTATTATACACTCAAAACATCCTTATAAATACACATTAGAAAACAATTCAGACTTTGTTCATTGCGTCGTAACGTAATATAATGTAATGTTATGTTATTTTATGCTATGATATGCGAGAACAGGATTGGCGGAAACCATCTTAAGGCACTTTCTTAACTTCTCTACGAAATCCTTGGCGATGTTTTAGCCTGTTTCGCGCGTGCGCGCCATAATGCGAGAGAAATATTCAAGGACGAAGGAAGAAAGACGCAGGAATCGAGTTGAGGCTGCGCGAGATTAACAGAGAAGCCTCCGCGAATTAACGGTCGCGGATTTTTCCACCCTTTCCAGCGGTCATAACTAATAGCCGCTTCTCCCTGTCGGGTATTTTCGCAAAAAATCGATCACGGTATAACACGGAGTTTCTTTCTCGATTCTTTTGATAACAAGTAATAGAAAACGCTAATTTAAAATTTTAAGTTTTCATACAAATATTATTGATCTGTTAAACTATTAGACGTCCTCTCTATTTTGAATAATTTGATCAATCGTTTGATAAAAAGTTTTCAAGTGATATATCTATCTTTTAAAATCGCTAGTTAGATTAGTTTTCACGGGGATAAATGGACCGCATTTAAAAGAAATAGGTTTCTTTTAAATCATTTTTATCTATTTTATTTTATAGGGCACTTGGATGATATACGAGTAATCAAAACGAAAATCTATCGCTCTTGCAAAATATAATATTTTATATACAGTTCAAAATTTGTGTTAAATTTAACAGATATCACATCTCTCAAACGATCTACACAAATTTTAATTTAATGTAATAAGGATATATTAAATGGTGATACTAATACTAATTAATATTTTAACATAAAATAAATGTAAATCTCAAAGGAGTTTGAAATAAGTTTAAATCAACATTTTTAATGATAAAATTAACTTGAAAAAATGTTATCGACATGTTGTAGTCGTTGTTACTCCTAGAATAAAATCAACATTTTTTCTGTAAATTTTGACAGATAAATCCTGTCACTAATAATTCAGAACATCTCTAGTGTGTAAAATTAAAAATAGGCATATTGTGTTATTTTAATACTTTTTTTTTAAATGTTTTAATAATATAATATTTGAGTTTAATTAATGCAACAGCAATATGTTAAAATAACATATGAATGTGTTAAATATTTAATACAAAAATTTTAACTGGCATATTTTTTTAACAAGAAAACAAATTTTCTTACTGTATATAGTTTAGCATAATGTGAGTGGTTAAAATCATATATAAAGGAATATAACTAAGTATATGGCGCAATAGCGGACTTAAATAGAGCGAAAAAAGAATCAAAAATTTTTGAAATTTCTCCAGTAGTCGCGGTTGAGCGATCACTCATTTAAGAAGAGCAACGCAGTTAGCTTATCTGTCTTAATTCATACATTAAATATAATTCTCTCTTCTGTAGCAGATAATCTTCAATAACATTATATCGAAATTTCAATATGTATGTTTCTATCTATCGATTCATATATTTCATCATTTTAACGTATTTCGCCACATTTTCTATGGAATATTCATATAAAAAAATATGGGAAGCTTTTGAAAATAGACAAATAGACTTTAAAATAATTATCACATCTCCATTTTTATACTGTAATAAATAATAATTGATATATAAAAAATTATTGAATCATTTATGCTTTATAT
>JBCEZX010000048.1:4010069-4028953 GCA_039654345.1 Cataglyphis cursor
ATATAAGATTCATATAAGCGACGAATAAGATGATCGATGGAAAAACAGATGTTTTCGAAATTTTCGCGCGCCTCCATCGTCTTCGAGGATAAAATCAATTTTAGATTACACGGTTTACTCGATGTGCGGCGAATTCAGCATCAAAGTACTTAATTTGACGATGAGAAAAATAGAATAAATTTTTAGGAATAGAAAACAACGTGAAAATTAAAAGAAAAATATAAACGCGGTAAAACGAAATAAAATTGTATAAAAAATGTATGCAAGAATGTTGCTAAGAAAATCCGGACATTACACGGCTCGTGTATGCTTCCCAGAAATCTATTAAATAGGAAAAAATATGCGTGTAAACTTCAGTGAATTTATCGCGACTAATAATAATTAATGGAAAACCGCGCATAGAAAACTACTTAAACGTCAAACGTCAAACGTCAAATGTCAACCGTCAAACGTCAAACAAATATCACCGAAATAAAAACGCAATAAAACAAAATATATTGTATACAAAATATACGCAAGAATGTTGCTAAGAAAATCCAATATACGAGTCGTTGAGACGAGAATGGCTCGTGTGTGCTTTCGAGGAATCTATTAGATAGGAAAAAATACGCGTGTGAACTTCAGTGAATTTATCGCGACCGACCATACCGCTAACAATAATTAACGCGCATGGAAAACCGCTCGTAAAACGTCAGACAAGTACCACCCGAATATAAAAGAAGACAACAAAAAATATCGTACAACGTTCGGATCTCCGCGCGAAGGAGAAACGTCGAGGCGCGACGAGCATCGCCGCCGCGATAATCGGTGGGGGGGAAAAGTCGATTCTCCGGTATGATGATACCGGAGGCGAGAGAACACGGGGTAAATCGTGGTGGCAGGTATCGCGTTACTAATTCAACAGCCCCTGAAACGTATCCATTCATCGTCGGCCACCGGGTACGTGGACGGACGCGGGAAATCAACCGAGGCCTCTCCCTCCTCACCCCCTTCCCCCTTCCTCGCGGTGCTCTATTATACAATCTCGGTAACAGTAACTCTAGAGTTAACGTCACCGAGACACCTAAAGAAAGATAGCGCGCGGCGTAGTCGAGAAAAAAGAGTAAGTCAGAAGATTAAGTACACGAGCATATATATCGTGCGCATAAATTATTGTTGCCGAATTAATTTCCTCCAATTTCCTTGATAAAGACTATCGAGAGACTCGTATTCCTCAACATGTAATATATTACAATCTCTTTTATTATTTTATATATCTCGAGAATGCAATTATTTTATACAAAAAAATATAGCAATCTATAAAAAGATGATTTAAAAAAAAGGAAAATATGATTCGAAACGTCTAGTCTTTAGTGAACTTTAAATTAAAAAAATCTTTAGATTGCATCGGTGGTAGCACTAACATAAATTCTAAGGGATAGAAAAAGAGTCAACGCGAATCGAGAGAGATGCGAGCGAAATGAGGAGAGGAGAAGCGAATGAAAGACACGGTGGTGGAGATAGAATAGAGAGCCGGTGGGAAACGAAGAAGAGGACGAGGAGAGCTGCCGGAGATAACAATGCGAGCGATAGAGAGCCGAACCGGAAGCGGAGTCAATGACTCGTGGCTCGAGTTAGTTCATTCCAAGTGACAAGAAAGTCGGCGATTCGCGCGTTTGTACACGCCCTCGCGCGAATCAACGCGGTCGCGCATGATCTTTGTTGAACGTGCCGTGAAAATCATGCGAGATTCCGCGTGAATATCGTTATTATCCGCAATACAGACATCTCCAATAGATTGAATTCTTTCAGAATCTGTCAAACACAGAGAGAGCGAGAATGCATGATTTTTCGCGAAGCTATTTGTGAAACTATGAGAAAATAAATGTGGGATTAAAAATATCTCGCATGTATATGAAAACAATAACTTAAATAAACAAAGAAAAATTAAGATATTTCATTATAATTTTTTAAGATTTCAATTCGAAAGACCGATTATTTGGAGTCGCTTATGACATTACACGTCTTCAATTAAAATAATATTTTTTTTTTTATTAGAAAGATGCGTTCTTTCGATAAAATATCATTTTCATAAATGATCCAATTGAGCGGAGAGGAACCTATAATACGCGCACGCGATACTTATGTCAGTACACTGAGTAGGCAAACAAATCGCCGACGGGGAAGAAGAAACTCGTACGGCGTCGAGAGTTCACGGAGGGCGAGGAGACGCGGATAAAAGAAGGACGAAATACACGGCCGCAACACCGATCAAGAGACAAAAGGGTAGGCGGAAAAGGGGAGGAGAGGAGAAGGAGGGGCGGGCGGTAAGGCTCTCGCGGAGATACCAGAGCACACACGACGAAGAAGATTATTGTGCAGCGCGAGAGGGTAGGGCATGACCCTGGGCGGCCACGAAGAGGATCGGTGCCTCGCCATCCGCGTCTATCCGCGTGTGCTGCGGCACACGTGTACCTACACACGTGCGCGCGTGGGCGCGCGCACGTGCACGTGATGTGCTCTCGTGTGTGCGCGGGAGGAACACGCGAGGCCGACATCGCGAGAGAGAGCGAGGAGGAAACACCGTCACGAAGTTCTCTTAATCGCTCTCCATCTATCCGCTCTCGCGATGTCGTGGATAATCGCGGCTCGAGTCGCCGATTCGACAGGTGTCGATCATCCCGCAGTATTCGATTTATTTCTGACTCATATAAATCGATGACCCTTCCTATCGAACGAGCTCGTATATTTTCTTTAAAATGTTGGGCAATTTTAAATTAAATTTTATTAATTTATTAATTTTATTAATTTAAATTAAATTCCAATCTTACGGATGTACATAAGGGGAGTGTCTAGAAAAAATGCGACGATTACGAAGTATCTAAACTTACTTTTAAATTTAATCGCGATCGACATAGTCGAGATTGTACTTTTTGTTTCAATCGAATTCTATCACATCGTAAACAGGGAATGTTACAGATATATCTGCGGTATCTATACAAATCAAGGTATGTAATATTCACTCCAAATATGATTTTGTATTTTGATGTTTCATTTAATTCTGAGTCCTAGAGATTGATTATATGGATTTCGATTCATAGAATATTAAGTATACTAATAATTAACTCTATTATACGTATAACATTCGTATAATTCTCATCATAATATAAATTAAGAGGAAATACATATTACAGCAAGAAAAATTTTAAATGTTGAAAGTATCTATCAATAGCTCTGCCTCTCCATATAACGATTATAATTATAAATTAATGAAAATATGTAAAAATAATGCACATAAATCTTAAACATTTAAAAATGCGTATTAAAAAAAATAAAATAAAATAAAAATAAAAATAAAAAACTTACGCTTTGAAAAACAGAAATGTATTTTATAATAAACATTGTTAAAATTGAGATTTGTAAAGCATTTTATATTGGATCATTTACGAGAATATAAGAAATCTTGTGGAGACATAGTACATCTATTTTCTATGAGAAAGAGAGAAAGCGATTATTTAATTAATTAACGCGTCACACAATATTAATTAAAAAGCCCATTTGTGGGCTGCGAATGTATAAAAATTTGCCAATATTATTGAACAATGATCTTCATCATTGGCCACAATATGGTGATATATACGACATATGAATTATCAAATTTTTATTTATGTATAATTTATACAATTCTGACATATATTAGTTGTGTACATATGTGTACATTCATGATTCGTACATTTCCAATGGCTGAATTGAAATTATCGCGAAATTATAATAATACGAACCGTACAGGTAATTCGATGTTTCTCTTTCGCGGGATACAAGAGAAGCACGAGAGCGCGCGCGGTCCAGCGCGGGCGCAGATACAGGCGTTATGAGAGCCGGGCAAACACAATGCCCGTCACGGATTTCTTAATCGCTCTCGATCTATCTGTACCGTAATATCCGTTGCGAGGCAATACGCGCGCGCTCGCGCGCGCCTTACATATGTATGCGCCTCGTACGGACGTACACACGTGGTGCACGTCACGATAATCGTCATGTGCAAAGAAAACAAAGATAGATATATACCGGGTAGCGATGAAAAGGGGAAGAGGGAGATCGCGCGAGCGAGGCAGGGAAGGGCACGGGAGGCTGCGCACCGAAAGCGAAGTGGATCGGAGCGAAGTCGGAGGAACGAGAAGGTGAACCATGTGCTCTGGTACCAGGTAAGAGGAGCACACGCGAGATAAACATCGCCAGCATACATACGTGGTATCACGCATATGCTCTTCCTCCTGACCGGCACCCGCACATCACGGGCCTACCCCCTTCGTTCCACGGGTCAATGGCTCGCTGTCCCTCGCAGTTTCGCTGCGATCTACTCCGGTGCAGCCCCCTCCTCCCGTGCCCCTCGCCGATCAGTTCGTCCCCCTCTCTCCCCCTTCGCCATCCGTCTTTTCCTCCGCGTACAATGCTTCACCTTACTTCGTCGGCCCGTTCGTTCCTTCGTTCGTTCGTGTTACTCTTGTCGAGAGCACCCCGACGCGGCCTTTCGGAGACTTCAATGCGCGACAGCTCCTCTTTTCTTATCACTCTATCTCACTCTCTCCCTCTCTTTCCCTCCATCCTCTGTTTCCTTTCACCCTTCCGTTCCCGCCCCCACCGCGTCGGGACCCGCACCCGCGCGCTCCTCTCTTTTCCGCGGCTCGTCCCTTCCTCGTTTCCCAATCCCGCGCGTTTCCACGGTTAACAGGTATTTTCGGAGCGACGCCTTTCGGTTATCGATAACAATCTCTCTGCCTCTCTCTCTCTCTCTCTCTCTCTCTCTCTCTCTCTCTCTCTCTTCTCTCTCTTTCGTACAAAGTCAACATGTGGCTCGCAAAGTTTCTTCTCACAAGTGATCCAATATAAAATGTGCCAATCTTTAAACTAACGATGCCATAAAATGCATCTGTCCTTAATTTTTAATCTAATCTTTGTATTGTTTTTTTTTTCTATTTTTAAATTTCTCCGTTTTTACAATTTATACCTATTATTTGTACAATCATATGTCTCAATTTATAATAATAATCATTACACGCAGGCAACACAATTGTTGCACGACATACTCTCAATATTGTAAGACGACATTAAGATGTATCCATCCGGATAAGATTTAACAGATGAAAGAAAATTCTCGAAACCGTTTCCGGATATGACAGATTTTAATTGATTGGGGGGGGTCAAGGATATTTTCATAATACTTGGCGAGAATTTAACGATCCCCCGGTGCGGATTAATAGCGATGTTTCGACGACCGTGGCGAGAGACGGACTCACTCCGTTGATGGCTCAATTGTTTCCGAGGAATGAACGATCGTTTTTATTGCCACGACTGGCATCTAATTGCGTCCGCGTCGCGGTACCATCATCGCGCCTGGAACACTCGGCGTGTTTATGCTTCCTTCGGATTGTTATCACGAACGATTGCTCATCACGAACGAGATATACGCGTATACGCAAACGACGGTGGGGGGAGGAAGAAGGGGGGGAGGGGGGGGATGATGCATCTTCCTTTACGATGGTCGCTCGTTTATATTACGATGTAACTACGTGCCGGTCGTTTTTAATGCGCCGCTCGGTATATTTCTCTCGGAGTGCGCGAGATTTCGACTCGAACGTGACCTTTTCGTCACGCATGACGTGAAACAGGCCAAGTACATGTGCATGTATATGTATACGAGCGCGCGCGTCGTATCAAAAGACAAGATGTCATAAAAATCCCGAACGATCGGTCTCATCATTAATTATTATACCTGTCCAGCCGTCAGTATATGTTAAAAAATACACGTTTCTCTTAAAGAACGTATATTCATTGTGCGAGAAGAAAATTTGCCGAACGCGAAAAATCATCAAGAGATAGAAATATCTACGATGTGCAACGCATTATCCGAAAGGTCCGCAACATTTTTGCGAAATGTCACACTAAGGTTCTTCATCCTTTAAGAATGTTTTGATTATACAATAGTAGAAAAAAAAAACAGTTAGAATTAAAAAAAAGAACATATTTCTTACGTCTATATTGTTTGAAAGATCAAATAAATAAATCCGAATTATAAAAAGAATTAAAGTATGACTAGAGATTATAAAAAAAATAGTAATTAATATTTTTCCTAATTTATGACAAAAACTTTTGATCGTAAATATCCCCCTCAATCAACAAAAAACAAAAAAGCGAGTAATTGCAGAAAAAAAGAGAGAGAGAATATTTTTCTACAATTTTTAATAAATAACTTTTAAACAAGTGGATCTAAATCAAATTTTGCACAAATATTTACTAGAATTTTCTGAATATATGAAAATTTTTATTGCAATGTTTTTTCCTTGTCAAATTTCAATAAATGCTACGATATGCGATTTTTCATAAGAATCAATATTAACTTTAAACTTGAACAATTTTTAAACCGTTAAGAGAATTTTTCTCAGATTTTATATAGATACTCTGACGAAATAGTAGAAGTCTACGAAATTTTTATCAATGTTTTTGTCAATGTTTTGACATATGACATATGACATATGACATATGACATATGACATATGACACATACATCCTTAAGCCGAGAAACGATCGAGAGTGTGAATGAAAGAGAGTCGAAACAATATACGGTCATATTGCATTCGATCCGGCCGTGAGGAAAAGTGCAACAGCCTCTTGATTGCATCGGATCCGCCAAAAAACAAACATCTACCGATACATTGTCCTTACACGGCTTTATGAGCCATCAGCTGACGCGCAAATTGTTTGGCTCTCCGAACCTATTTAGCTCCATTCCGTGAAATTCTACTCGAATAATCACAACTTCGCCGATTATGTTTACGAACGCACTACGATAAACGTGAGTATGCGTATTACACCCTGTAGGTACATTAAAAAAAAAAAAAAAGGAAGCTACACTTCTGGCGAGATATGGATACGCTGTTGTTATTCCGTTACTCCGATTCGATAGAACTTTACGAGCCTGCATTGCGCGCCGCTTTGCATAAGCAAAGCAAATAATTTTTCTCTCATTTATCGAAGAAAACTTTTAGAAAGATGACATAAAGACAGCAGTTACTCATATTCGATATTAAAGCATTTGCTTCCATAAGAGATTATTTACAGAGAGAATTCTCTTGAATTTTTCTTTAAACCTATGAAAGTAACAAACACTGGATTATATACAGTCTTTTGCGGCTAGTGCTTTGATAATTTTTACATTTCAAGGCACTACACACTCCTAGAACGTGCTTGAGACATCAAATGAGAGATTAAATCGATACGATCACGCCGATAATAAATCTTTCATCGAAGAGTGTATCGCGGTGCCCGCCTTGATTGGGCGGCGAAACAAAGCGTATAGCGGATGCCATTACTTTCGTCCGCGGTTGTGTGAAACAGATCCGGAACAAGAGCGAATTCATAACGGCAATTGGAATATTAAATGCCTTTGAAGTACTCACCCCGACAGTTGTCGACGTATAGAGGAGTCTGCTATTTGTTATAGAAAAAAAGTAGATAATCGATTGATAGACGTCCGTTTCGTCCCTTTGTCGTATTAATACGACTTTGCGGAATCTGCCTTTCGAGAGATTTACTTATGTCATCGATATTTACTTGTAATAATATAATCGTGACTTTTTTGTAGAATATTAAAGCAACGCTTGCCTCTAAATAAATGATTATAGATTTGACTTTTATGCTAGTGACAAAAGAGTTGCATACATTAAAATATTATAATTACAAATAAAAATAATATAAAATAATAAAATATAAATAAATAAATATAAATATATAAATATAAAAATATAAAAATATAAATAAATAAATAAATAAATATAAAATAAAATAAAATATTAGAAATAATAAAATATTAGAAATACAAATAATATTATATTAATCACGATTATACAAAATATAATAAACATCTTCTCATTAATTTGATATGTCAAATAATAATTCATGTACCGATGCCGTTTTTGTTACAAATGATATTTAATATACTTACACACCGTTGTCAAATAAATACGCGAGATCGATTTTTACCGGTAATAATACTGGCGCGTAATATCGTGTGGGGTCACACCATCTGAACTTCTGTCGCTAACATTAACAAGTATCATGGCCGATGTGCTTAATACCATGGTATTAACGTGCGCTAAGTAATAGCTAAGATAAGTCAAGCTTTGGTAGCGTGGTACTGAGTAAGCGTGTGGCGTATTATCAGCGCAATTTGTCATTTATTATCCGATATTATGATCTGTAACTAGTATTATGGATCTGTTCCATTTATAAAATCCATGAATCGTGCATGTATTTCTATCAAACATAAATCTAATGATTCATCAAGCCTCGTGTAAGTTTGTCGATAATATAATAATTACTCGGGAATGGGCATTTAAATTCCGATACCAAAGTTTCGTCAAATTTTCAGTCCGATAAAGCATCAGAAATTAATTACAACAATAAATTAATTGGATTATGCAAATAATAATTTGCATAAATTTCGACGAAGACAAAAAATTCGTTTTAATTAAATGCAGAAAAATTATGATTTTACATGACAATGTCAGATTATGGAATGCAAAATGAGTACAAAATATAGAAGAGGAATTTAAAATTGAAAGAACGCGCTAAGAGATAATAATTTATCGGATCGAAGAGAGGGAGGGAGTGTGATGTTACGAGGCCCGAGGGGGGTCCGCGCAAAAATGAGAGCGATCTTCCCCGGATACGGAGGAGTCCGCGCCCGACACGCTGTTCGCGCCGAGAGAGTCCTGTTCGCCCGCGCGCCTCCCATCACCGGCCCACCGTGGAAACGAGAAACAAACTGTAGCATCGTACCCGACCGGCGAGGGCTTCCACTTGTGGGAACCATCGTGCGCGCCATGGCGTGCTCTCTGGACCACGAAGTGAAAGGTCTGGCTCGGAGTTAACTGACTGACTCGTAGTGTATTTGAGGTATATACGGGCCGTGTGGTAAGCAAGGTGATGTATCCCCCTACCGTCCTCTCCCTCGTATGCGTCGTGAGGGGCCTCGGGAAGAGAGAGAGAGAGAGAGAGAGAGAGAGAGAGAGAGAGAGAGAGAGAGAGAGAGAGAGAGAGAGAGATGAAGAGAGGGATAGAGTGACAAGCGAGAAGTGACGGAAACCTGTGCACGTGAAATTCGATGTAAATGGGTTAAAATAGAATCTCACTCTAATGTCCGTCTCTCGATGAGCTTGATGTGCAGCTAAGCGTTACATTTTATGCGTGGCTTCGGCGAGGATCGCGAACGGGAGGAAAGAGCGAGCTACCGCTCCTTTCCGAGTGAGAGAGGACAAGGGGGAAGGAGAAGGATGGTGAGATAGTCTCGCGTCTGTCTCCTTGTTTTGTGTCGCCCGCGTCCGTGAAAGTCCGCCCTGATTTTACTCGAGCTCTCTGTCAAATTCGCGACGGCGGCATCGTTCGCACAAAGGGATAACGATAATCGCCGACCGTTTGAGGGCTCTACCTTCTCGGCCCGACTCTCGGCCTTGTCGTTCTTGAAACTTCGATCTTCTAGTCCTCGGAACCGTTTTTCGATCATCGATTTCGTTGGAGACGAAATTGATGATCGAAAAACGAAGAAGGGTCAGTGGAACATTTTAAATCGTGTTATACATATTATAATTTTAGAAAATTTATAAAAATTAAAAATAAAAAATTTTTCTTAATTAAAAATCATAAAAAAATTAAAAATTACACGTCAAATATATATAAAATCACTTATTCATATCTTTTTCGTAAGAAAAGATAAATCTACGCTTCACAACATAAGACGGAGTTTTATCCGTCTCATCAATATTGCTCATAAAATCTCTACATCGTCTAATTTCGAAATCACTTGAAAAATCGAGAGCTGTCAGATATATCGAAACATCGGGCGGATAACTCGAAATCCAAGTATCGAGGGAACAAAAGCGAGTAAAGACCACTCGAGATCGTGTGCGATTTCCATTTCTTTTTACGCGGCGCGGCGAGTACAAGTCTCTACTGGCCGCCATCACTAATTAGAGGCGATAGTCGATTATATATATATATATATTTTTTTTTTTTTTTTTTTTTCCGTGGATGCGCGCGGGGTCAGTGGCGCGCACGTTGCCCCGCGGGATAAATCATACAGCTGGGCGCGACCGCGGAGGGGGTGGAGGTTGGGGGGGGGGAGGAGAGAGAGAGGAAGCAGGACACGAGAGAAGAGGGGCTCTAATTTATCACGCCCGCGCTTTGATAAATTAATGCTCGTCCGTGCGATTTTCGAAATCCACTCTCGGAAGCAAGAAGGGCGCGAATCGCGCCTCCCTCTCCCGAAACGCCAATTATCTATAACTTTTCTAAGCTCCGTACCGATCGACGTCGATAATTTCGCCCTCGAAGCGGATTTGCGTCGCCTCCCCCGCCTCTAGTCTGCCTCTTTCCCTTTGTCCGTTTCTCTCTATCTCTTTCTCACGCTCGCTCTCTCCTCTCGGTCTCGTCTGTGCCGAAACTTTCCGTTGACCGTTGCTCGAGCTCGGTGACTCAGAAACGATGTCGCAGGTACGACCTAATGCTTCTCTGCACCCCGCTCTGATCTCGAAGCCGAGAATATATTCTCGATTCATTCAAGAAACGTTTCTGAACTGGCAGAATACGCTGCTGATTTTGAAAGAGACTTTTCAAAATGTTAGAGTAGATTTTTATTGCAATGTTTTTTTTTTTCAGACATACATTTTATTTAAAAAAAATTATTTTAATTATAAAACAATAATTATGAAGTGATTGAAATGTCAACTTTTGATAGAGGACAATTACAGTATTGATCGAATAAAAGATTCTCGAGAAATCAGAAAATCCTTTATTGCAGACTGGAATTTTCTTTTTGTTTTAAAAGTGAATAAAATTGTGCTAAGAATATTAATTTTTTCTTTGAAATATCGTATATAAGCTGACATTTCGATTCAATGCTAAAAAAAAAAAAAAAATTGGAGAAAATATTGATACATTAACGATGATAAAAATTTTAATATACCTAATCATTAAATGATTATTTGTTTAATTACTTTTTAACTTTTCGCAATTAAAAAAAATTGTCCGTTAATAGATTCTCATTTTTCTGCTCTTGTATTTGTCGATCGTTGCATGTAATGTATCGCGTGCGACATTGACCAGACTGACTTCTATGACTGTCTGTTTCTCGAAGCGAGAGAAGGAAGAAGTGGCACATAGAGACGTTCCGGAAGGTCGCGAAACGGCCGCCGCCGCCGGCTTTCTCGCTCGTTTCGTCTGTCACTTCATTCATGACTCGGCTGGTAGTCCTGATCACGTTTCTTCTATCTCTACCTCGCTCCTCCTCATCGGTTTCTTATTTCCTCAGGGTCGGAGCGATGTACGAAGTCGCCAGGCGATCGTTCCGGATGTCGTCCCGTTAACCCTTTTATGGAATTGCAAAAATATTTTATAGTGACTTATTTCTCTGTCTTTGATATGCGTATATATATATTAATCTACAAAATGCTCCAAGCTTGAGGATGAACTTTAGTATTTGATACTAATGACATTGTTGCAATAATGAAAAGTGACTGAGTTTATATAGATAAAATCTGGAATCTGAAAATTTAGAAAATTATGAGAAAAGTATATTTCAGTAAATTTCTTATTGTCAATTTATTTTAAACGTAGCGAAAACAATTAAATATATTCGTGAAAAATGAAAGCATTTCTTCGAGCTTCATCAAAAAAATCATTATCTTGGAAGGAAATCATTATTTATTACAATTTTTTAATTGTTTAAATTACATTTTAGTAAATAAGTTTCTTTTAAGTAAAAATTTCTATATTTTAATGTTGTATGTGTCATGTGTCAAAATTTCATCAAAATTGATAAAAATCTGAAAATTTCGTAGAATTATATTTAATTATATTTAACTTATAGTCTATTCTACTATTTTTTCTGAATATCTGTGCAAAATCTGAGCATAATTTTCTTAACGGTTTGGAAATTATTTAAATCTAAAGTTAGTATTGATTTTTATAGAAAAGCATGTATTGTAACACTTATTGACAAATTTGACAAGAAACAAATAATTGCGAAATAAAACGAAATAAAAATTTTCATATATTGAGAAAAGTGTAATAAATATAGAATTTTTATTATAAATTAGGAAAAAATATTAACTACTATTTAAATTATTATTAATTATTTATTAATTACTATTAATTAACTATTTTCTTTTACGAAGACGTAAAAATATATATTATTTAGTGATATTTTAATTATTTTATAATCCGGATTTATTTATTTAATTTTTCAAACAATATAAACATAAGAAATATGTTTCTTTGTGTTAAATTTTTACAATTTTTGCTACTATTGTACAGCCAAAATATTCTTAAAGCGATTGGCCTTATGATTGAATAAAAACTCAATTCTTCTAGAGAGATATTTTTTTAGAAAATATGTAAGAGGCTCTAAATTAGTAAAGAAATCTGAATTTTAGCAATCAATGCATGAAGAAGAATCGCTTTTCTTATTGTTATCGCATATTGTCATTAAAATACATATAAGGGTATTCAGATATTTTGAATCGGACCTCTTTTTTCAGGTCTACCTAACCATCCTTCCATGATCACCTTCTATTTCACCTTTTTCTTCCTCCTACTTTTTCTCTTATTTTTCTTCCTCCCTTTTCTCTCGTTCTTCTTTCTCTTTGCATTCCCCGAGTCCTGTACGACCTTCGTTTCAATGAGGTAGATATTCATAACGGCTTCGTAGTCGTCCAATGACGTAGCGTTTCCTTCATCTTCTTTCTCTTTCTTGACAACATCCTCCTTCAACAGGCTGTAAAAAAATTTATATACTATCATTCTGCAATGTTGATTCGCGCTACGAATGTCCGTAGATGGTCCACCTTTGCGAAAATACCAAAGAAAGATGAATACGTATAACAGTTTTATTTAGAATCCGGGGCAATTTTTAATTATAAATTTGATATAATCCAAAAATTGGAAGATTAAACATTTTAATCGCGCGTAATAACATTGTTACAAATAATGTCAAAAGGAACGCAATGTCAAATGACCGCATGTCATGGACGGATTCCTTATAGGATTTATCTTTAGGAGCAAACATTGATAAGAGATCTGATATGTGCATTGACACATTACGCATCATATGTTACATAAAATATCTAAATTTCATTAATGTATTCTAAGAATTATATCAGATTGTCCCAAGAGTTGTTGGAGCTTCTTGGAGTATTAATTGGTTGCGTTGAAAATTGAGTGCATGCGAGATACTTTTCCGATTATTAAATATGTCATCGTCCATTAATTTTCTCCACTTATTAATTTTTGTTCGCGATATATTTGCCGGGAACAGATAGAACTTAAATTTCTTTCTATATATCATGACAAAAAATAATATTTATTGACCTATATATTTAATATTCTCTTTTTTTTCACAATTGAAAAATTTTTGTTAAATTTGACAGATATCACATGTTCCAAAGACACGGTCCACATAAATTTTTGTGTTAATTTAACATAATATGAATATGTTAAATAATGACACTAATATTATGTTAATATTTTAATACAAAATAAATGCAAAATAATTTGAAATAAATTTTGTATAAAATCAACATATTTTTAATGATAAAATTAACTTGGAAAAATATTATTAACAGTCTAATCACTGTCACTCTTGTATATAAAATCAACATTTTTTTTTTGTAATGTTTAACAGATAAATCCTGTTATTTATAACACACAGAACATATCTATTGTATAAAATTAAAAATAGATGCATATTGTGTTATTTTTATATAACAATATATTAAATTAACACATGAATGTGTTAAATACTTAACACAAAAATTTTAACCGACATATTTTTTAGCAAGAAAACAAATTTTCCAACTGTGTTCTCTTGCCTTTTTTTTTAATCTTTAAATGAAAACGCCACAAGCCGCGTGTCAACAACGCGTGGTAAATAGCGTTTAGGCATTTTTACGGGCCAGTTTTATTAATGCAATGTGGACAAAATTGCGATAAAGCAGGGCGGAAAAGCGGCGCGTGCGGAATGTGAAGCTAACTGTCGTGCGTGACGTCGTCCGCGTCGGAATTTATGTCGACTCGTCATCACCCAGTCAGCTGACGATGTGATCGCGTTTATACGCTCTCCTCCGGCAAAGTCCTACCATCTATGTACATACGTGCCTTTTTTAACATGTACGGCATGAACGAACGGCTGTATTGCCGAACGCCGATTTATAAATAACTCGTCGAGATTTTCCCCCTTTTTGCGAACGAGAATTGCGGACGCGAAAGCGGGAAAGTTTCGAGAAAATTTCCGTTTTCCGTTCGGAAAGAGATTATGACAAGCGTCTGTCCCCCATTAAACGCGCTGTCGCTTACTAAGGTGTGACTCAATAGGAGAAATATGACGCTGATGTCTAATAATATACCTTAATGCGTGTGTAATTCCGAAGATTTTCTTTTTTATATTTTTTTTTATATTATTTTATTTTTTTTTTAATAATTTTTATCGAGAACTTTATTGTTTTTAAAGTGAGAAGTTTGAAAGAAATATTTTTTCTTACAATTATAGGTCTAAAGATATTTTTAATTTTGTTCAAAATTCTAAATCTTTTGGTTAAAATACTTAGATGTTATTTTCATTTCTTCACATATGAATACTTAATTCAAACTCAGTTCGCAGCGTTCATGTTTCAAGTATAAATTTCGTTGAGAAAATAAAAGGACACCAAAGGATTATTCGTGTGCCATTAATATACGTCGCAATTAACTTCTCCCAAGGAAAAATCCTTGCCAGATAATTTAATCCGACTTCGTATTTTTCACGACATTTTATTTCAACGAACTCTTTAAGATCTCGACGATGTGAAAATCTACTTAATGAGATTCGTTTGTAAAATATAAACGCGAAAAACGCACTTTAGGCACCAAGTGAATCCTTGAAGCTGATCGTTTGTTCAGAAAGAATCTCGGGAAACCACTATTGATTCCTTCAGAGATCGACTTGGAAAGACTTGTATGACTCTTTCGATTTTAATTCTTACGGTACCCTCGATCTAATCCACTCTCGACAAATCAAACCCGTTGGTCGAGAATGACGTACGCATGAGGATGACAGCGATCGTCCGCACTTATACTGATGTTTCTTCCCACAGGAAGAGTTGAAGCGCGTGTATAGAGCTCTCTGCTTGCGTGTCGATTCTTATAGCAGATTTCGTAATTCAGAATCGATTTCCTCTTAACGACAGTACCCCTCTTTCTCCTTTTCTCTCGTCGAGCGTTCATCAGGGGTCCTGGACTGCTTTCGGTGGAGCTAATGAACGTACCGCGTATGGGGCCGGTCTCGTGCACTCGCGCATAGCAACAGAAACGAGGGAGAGAGAGAGAGAGAGAGAGAGAGAAAGAGCGACTAAGGATGACGCGAGACAGGAAAAGAGACAGGAAGGCAGAAACTAGAGGTGCCAATCGTATAAAGCTCATTTTCTCTCCGTTCTTTAATTTTATTATAAATCGTCGAGTTATGATACATATTTTTCAATATGTATTTTGTTATCAATATCTTATACAATGTGAAAAAAAATTTGCAAGAAAGTATACTAATTAAATACATATATATCAATCTAAAGAATTATCAGTTAATCTAATTATTAAATGTATATTTAAATAAAGTTTTTTTTTTGTATTAAAAAATGGAAAAATCTGATGGTGTCCTTATACTTCGTTCATTTTTGTGTGTCTGTTCTTTTATATTATTATTTTTATACAAGATATTATATATATTTATATATATTATTTATGAAATATGGTTTTTAAAAAATACATATTTTTGTGTAAAATTATTTTTGCGAGCTTTCACTAATGTCTGTATGCAGTAATTAAAAAATTATACATATTCGAGCAGATTAACGGGTACTTTTATTAATTCAGACTCAATTTTTTTTTTTTAACAAAAATTTGATTGGCCTTTTTTATGTATATGATTTTATAAAGAGTGTTAATATTTCATAAAACCAAATATAGTTTTTAAATTTATAATATTATATAATATCGCCGTACATTTTCGTCTTGTTTTTGAATTAGTATGATATTATAGTTCGTGCAGATAATTTTTTGATAATAGATAATAGATAATTCTAAAGAGGTATCCGTGACCATACATTCATCTTTCTCGCTACAACATCGGATTGTCATAATCAAGCTAGGTGAAAAGAGAAGAAAAGAGAGAGAAAGAGAGAGCCATCGCACTTTGAACGAAAAAGAGCAAACGGAAACTATAATGGTCAGAGGGGATGGAAGGATAGGTCGTCATCACCTGGTGATGATCGAGCGTCCTCTGATGATGTTGCTCATGACGGTGACAGGCACGACAAGAGAGACTTGGTTCGACAAATTTCGCTTTGTCTATACCGGTTTTCGCGTTACCCACGCTCGAGCAAAACCGAATCGAAAGATGATGATTCGATTCAGTTGACACGTGCCCTTTTACTTAGCGCCACGACATGGACGGATATTTGGTTTACGAGTGACAATAAGACACACTCTTAGTCCGATTAAATAATAGATTATAAAGAATTGAAGCGAGTGCGATGAAGTTTCCATGAGTTTTAAGGAGACGTACGTATGTGTCATATGTCAAAACGTTGACAAAAGCATGAAAATTTCGTAGGCTTTTTATTATTATTTCTATTATTATTTCTTCTGAGTATCTACACAAAACCTGAGCGTAATTTTCTTAATATCGTTTGGAAATTATTTAAATTTAAAGTTAGTATTGATTTTTATAGAACATCGCGTATTGTAGCGCTTATTGACAAATTTGACAAGAAAAAAACATTGCGAACGAAATAAAAGTTTTTACATATATTAAGAAAACTAATAAATATCTGAAGAATCTATAGAAAACTTGATTTAGATCCATCTATTCGTTTAAAAATTATTATTATTTACTAAAATTTTGTAGAAAAATGTCTCTCTCTCTCTCTCTCTCTCTCTCTCTCTCTCTTTCTCCAAATAACTTGTTTTTTTGTTTCTTGTAATTAATTTCAAGGGGTATTCACGACCAAAAATGTTTGTCATAAATTAAGAAAAATATGAATTGCAAGTATTTTCTTTTATGAAGACCTAGTTAAAAATCATTATTTTGTGATATTTTAATTAATTTTTAATTAATTTTTAATTAATTTTATAATCTGGATTTATTTATTTGATTTTTTTAAACATTATTAACATAAAAAAATTTTTTTTTTTTAATTTTGACAGCCTTTTGCTACTATTATATAATCAAAACATCCTTACTAAGGAAGTCTAGTCGATACGTAAGAGACGTGTAAGAGACGACGGCGAAACTCGATTCTCGCTTCTCTTTCCGAAATTAAAATATGAATTAATGTACAAGTTTTTTGTGGGGCTCGTACAAAACCCGTCGTCCTCGACTGCGGTAGGTCAAGCGTCACGTGACTATGGTATTATCGCGAGCGATAAACCCCTCTCCTCCCTCGGAACGAATTTTGGACTATTTCCCAATGGCGGGTGAAAAGGTTGAACCGAAAAATCGTGTCTTGGGAATACGATGAGAGAATAGAGAAGTTCGTGCGCGCGAATTAAATTTCTGATTCCGCGCGACTAACCCATATTACGGCGCGAAATGAGGTCACGCTCCTTAGAAGAGTCGCGCCTATGACTAATGGAAGTGTGAACCGAACGTTTCACGGATGCCTTTATAAACACATGATTGTTTCACTTGCGAAACAGAAAAAACGAACAAGTTTATCATTTAATCCCTCGTGGATACGGACTTCAACCCTCGAGTAGAACCGTCATAAATTAAAAAAAAAAAGAACAAAAAAAACATGCCTTTTGTTTGAATGCGATATTTTAAACGCTTTAATTCTATTTTAAGCAGCCGTATTTATGAATTGAGGACATTAATAGCAAGCATTTACTTGAAAATCGTGAAAGCAATATTAATTTTTATTTTATATTTCTTGGAGAATAACATAATTTACAAAAGTTTTATTAATTCAGTAACTGTCAAAAATAATAAATAACTGTCAAAATTTTCTTTTTTATTATTTACGAATCTCGGCAAGTTAAATAATTATTAATTACGCTGTCGAAAATTCTTTTGCTTGATTCATCGCGCGTGATAATAAAAAGTTTTTTTTTTTAATCTTTCTTCGCATTCATCGGCAATGATAGAGTTTTTACACGCTCTCGCCGAACTTTCTATTGCGACTCGAGGCATTTAAATTATTCGAACGTGCCTCTTCCGTTTTGCGACGAGAGAGAAGGCGGAATATTTCGTCTATTCGGTCTATTCCTTTTATAAATCGAACTGACACGCAGTCGAAGTCAAAAATAAGCTCTCCGTCGTCGGGGCGATTCGCTTCCGGGGGGAGCGTGGAAGAGAGAGCCCCGGCATCGAGAGAGTTCATTAGCCGCGCCGCGGCGGCGGCACCGAGAGTGTAGCCCCCTCGTATACTTCTTCGACGGTACACACAATCGATGCCGAAATAGAGTAACTAGACGCCGATACAGCGCGCTGACCATCACCGTGTCGATGACCTGGGTGGTGGAGGCGTGCCAGCAGCGGAACAACCACTTCGATCCTACCCGATTCGCGAGGAGGCCCTCCCCCTCCCCCTCCCCCCTTCCCCTCCTCCCATCCTGCCGATTCCTCTCCTCCTCATCTCCTCCCCCCTCCCCCCCTAATCTTTCTTCCGAAAATTTCGCACCGCACGAAACGGACGAGGGTGTCCGGGAATTGTCTCATCGACGTCGTCGTCGTCGGCGGACTCCTCCGAGTCTCTCTCTCTCTCTCTCTCTCTCTCTCTCTCTCTCTCTCTCTCTCTCTCTCTCTCTCTCTCTCTCTCTCTCTC
>JBCEZX010000048.1:4046792-4060650 GCA_039654345.1 Cataglyphis cursor
ATATTAGTCGATTGTATTTCTATTAATTAGCACGTACTAATCACATAATACACATGGAAAAAAATTATTTAACCATAGATCAACATTTATTTTGCAATTGCATCGATGCCATTGCATCTGAATACAATAAAATAAGTTTGCATACTGCTAATTATGCTATTTTCCATTATTTCAGAGGCCTAGTTGACTACTGACTTCAGGATACCATAGAATACAGTTAATCTTCCATCCAAATAATTTGAAACATCGCGAATATTTTCTGTACAACTGCATTCCTTCCTTGAGCTATTATTGACTGCTTAAAAATTTATGTCACGAAGAAAAGGTATATGAAATGTATCACACATAAAAAGAACTGTTCTAAAATATGCGTCATATGAATTATATTTTGACTTAATCCGCTTTACAGTATATATATATATTACAACTCAACGAAAGAATATTTATATATAATTTATGCATATTTACATATATATAAGAATAGAAGAACCAATATAAAAATAATTGCATTATTCTTACGTTGTGTATTAGTGAAAGCTATATAAAAATAATTAATGTTATTATTACAAGGAAATCATGTTTATAATTCTTATTTCACATGAACAAAACAAGAGTGGACGGATGAATAATATGGATTCTTGTATCGAAAGTATACCATTGTATTTTAGAATTGAATGCACTTTGCTATCTTATTATATAGATACATTATTGTTAGATAATTATTCAACAATAAAGATACTCGTTACTCAGCACGAGACAAATAGTGATTCTTTTTCATGCAACCACTTACATAAGTGTTTATTATTAATAATTTATTATATTAATAATTTAATTAGTTTAAAAAGTTTTTTATATTAATAATTTTACCTTATGTAAGTTATATAAGTGTTATCTACTTATTAATTTTACATTATTAAAGACTGCTTCAGTGCGCATAATGTAATTGAGAGATTAAAAACTCTGTTTTTGTATTTGTGAAAGAAAAATCCTAAACTTATAACATAGTGCAATGTTTCACACACGAATATGACTTACTAGAATTACATTATTTATCAATTTATCATACACTGATCATGATCTATAGTAATTATAATTCTATGAAACAGCATAAATCATTTACTATTATTCATATATACGTACATATACACACCTAATATGTATGTGTACATATGTGTTCATAAAGGATTAATTATATGGTACGCATACAAAGATTTCCTTATAAATCCTCATTTTTAAGCTTTTATCTTGCTTTTTTATATGTGTGTATGTAGTACATATGATTGCATCAACAGTTATCTCTGATTTTTTTAATTGAGAGTGGATGAAAGATTGGTTACCTATTCGTCAAAAAGTTATTGAAAAAATAACAAATAATGGCATTAATAAGATTTGCAATTTTAACTGGTATGTACTATATATATACACTTTATATTAAAATTAAATCTATTTTAATGAAAGATTATACAATGTTTAACTACGTACATATTTTTAAGGTTACATATGACATTACTCTTACAATTAGTTATTAATAATCTTCCTATTTCTCTTATGTATTTTATAGAATTATATATTTATAGAATTATGCATTTTATAGAGTTATGTATTATTTATATAAAGTATTATGTTTCTTAATTTTTCAAAAAAAAAAAAAAAAAAAAAAAAAAATTCTAAAATATGTATATATTACTCTCTTATAATTATTTAGTAAGCGATACTTGTGCAAATGGTGAGAAAGTAGATGAAAGTGGTCCTAGATTGGTAGCACTTATCAGCGATACAGATTCGACAGAAAATGTACTTAAAGGAGAAGTTTCTTGTACCGCAATTGTGCCAGATGATGAAGCTTTGATAATGGTAGCTACATGGATATACTTTATATACTTTATTTTTTGTATAATGTATTTTAATTTATTATATTTGTGTAATGCAGCAACATTTAATTGATTGGAGCGATGGAAATAAAGCTGATGTCATTCTCACTACTGGTGGGACTGGATTTTCTAAAAGAGATGTTACACCTGAGGCCACTAAAAAAATTATACATAAAGAAGCTCCTGGAATGTCTTTAGCAATGTTTATGTCAAGTTTAAAAATAACACCAATGGCTATGCTTTCTCGGTAAAGCTATTTCTATTCATTGTGTATCTTTAAAATTATGTATAATCTTTAAATTTTTAATGTATTTTCAGAGCTGTATGTGGAATAAGAAATAAAACACTGATCATTAATTTGCCTGGCTCAAGTAAAGCTGCAACGGAATGCTTGAGAGCAATTGCACCTGCGATACCACATGCAGTAGATTTGATTTTAGATAACAAAACAAAAATTAAAGATACACATAATATTGTCCAACATAATATTACATCTTGTTTACATGACAAGTCTTGCACAAATCTGGTAAGACACTTGTTATAAACAATAATAATTAAATATATTGTTTTTAATAAAATAATGTGTATGTGTGCCTATGTGAAAGATAATTATTTGTGTGAACATAATTATTTTATTACAGATAAATTTCGAAAATGTGGCAACACGCCTCAGAGAATCCCCGTTTCGTATGATTTCTGTAAAAGAAGCAATAACAATGATTCGTAATTCTGTAGAAAAGGAAAGAGAAATCGAAATTATAAATGCAAATGATGCTTATGGCAGAATATTATCCGAAGACATATATTCCAATTGTGATTTACCGCCATTTAGAGCTTCTATTAAAGATGGATATGCGGTATTAGCGAGCGACGGAACAGGCAGCAGAAGGGTGTTATACGGTGTTAAAGCAGGGAATATAGTAAGTTTCAAGAATAAGTTATTGCTTATTGCAACAAGCGCTATAAGAGCTATAAGAAAAAATTTTTTTAGTCCACACTAGTCTCCCTTATACCTGGCACTTGTGTACGTGTGAATACAGGTGCACCCATTCCCGATGGTGAGTGATTTTAACTGCACATTACATTGATTTATTTACTATTAAAGTATCCACTACTATTTTTATTTCTGATTGTAGAAGCGACAGCAGTTGTACAAGTTGAGGATACAAAGTTAATATCAAAGAGTTCTGATAATATGGAGGAAAAAGAGATCGAGATAATGACTCAACCAAAAGATGGACAAGATATTAGGTATATAACTCTATTATTATTAATATTATTAGTATTATTTTTCACATATTTTTTTGGAATAAATTTTATTAAACCATATATTTATTTTTTACTCATATGTTGTTGCAGACCCATTGGTTGCGACATAAAAAAAGGAAGTTTAGTTTTAAATTTGTACACAATTATCGGTCCGGCGGAGATGGGACTTCTGGCAGCTTGTGGCTGCAAACAAGTTACAGTTACTAAACTTCCGTCTATAGGTATATTGTCTACTGGAGATGAATTACAAGAAGCTGGAGAATTTTTGAGACCGGGACACGTTTATGATAGTAATAGAATTACTCTAATTACACTATTAAAAGAAAACGGTTTTAATCCTCTGGATCTTGGAATTGCAATTGATGAGTAAGTAAATCGAAATTTGTAATGTTTTCTGCTCATCTTGGTGTAATAATTAAATTATTTAATTTATTGTAATTTTATTTAGACGATTTAATTTATTAATATAATAATTATAATTGATATGTCACATTACATTAATATAATTATTATTTTATAGTGAGTCTACTATGGTGTGCAAAATCATGGAAGCTGTAAAAAAGGTAGATGTAATTGTGACAACAGGTTCTGTGTCCATGGGCGATAGAGATATGTTAAAACCTATTTTACAGACATACTTTAAAGCTACTATACATTTTGGTACTTCAGCTTTCTTTTACTTATCAAGATTTAAAGATTTCTTAGTGAGAATAAATCAAAAATATTTTTTTTTTAGGTCGTGTAAACATGAAACCGGGAAAACCGACGACATTTGCGACATGTATGTGGCATGGCAGAAAGAAATATTTTCTCTGTTTGCCAGGAAATCCAGTATCCGCTACTGTTACCGCACGCTTATTTCTTTTACCTCTTCTAAACGAGATGCGCGGGGATTTTTCCGAACCCATCGTAATACAAGCTAAGGTTTGTGAGATTATTTTTATATTTCGCGAAACGGAAATGCATGATGCGTATTATTATGCATGTATATGTTCTAGTTGATGTCATCATATAATTTGGATCCGCGTCCTGAGTACGCAAGAGTGATCCTAAAATGGAATGACAATGAAGCATTCCCGGAAGCGTACAGTACGGGAAATCAAATCAGCAGCAAGCTACTTAGTTGTAAAGGCGCTAACGCGCTTTTAATGCTACCGGGACGAACAGCGGAGAAACAAATGTTGAATAAGGGTGATCTTGTACCAGCGATGCTTATAGGTTTTAGATAATCTCTATCAAGATATCGCGAGCAAAATTACGATCAAAAATATATTCAATATCTTATTTTTTACTATCACACATTTTATTATTATACATATAATACATATAAGTATATTTTATTATGTATATATTTATTATATACATAATAATACAAATAGGCATAACATAAATAAAATAATATTTTATTACATATTAAAGTTATACATACATCAGATGCAATCATGCACTTTTGCTGTTACACTACTTTTTGTACACACAATACTTTAAATATGATAAACAATTTCAATACCTGTAAAATGTAATTTTTACATTATTACTTATTTTTTTCAACTTTTTTCCAGCCCGATCTGTTTTTTTATAACCGTATTACATCATTTTTTATAATTACAAAAAATATTTGTTAATGTAATAACAACTTTAATTTATATTTTTTTCTAATAGAATCTCACTTTGCAAATGTTTAATGTTGCATGACATTTTGGATTGTTGCGCCAAATAGTAGCCAATCAAAAGTAGGAACAATTTTCCCTATATTTCTTTTGTCATGTGATCACTGATCAGCTGATAGCAGGAAGCGCGGCGCTGTCATTCAATATGGTCGCTCACAGAATCGCTCTTCCGCGATATCAACGGTTTATTACGCGTCTTTATTCTCTAATTTATCAATCTTAGTGTCAATTCTTTGCGTTTACACGACCGACATATGTTCTTCAAGAATATACGGCGCTTAATTTGCGCAGAGTTGACAGATAAGTTCGCAAGGAGCATCGATATTAAGTACGCTCGCTGTGAGCGACGTTTGTTAGGTTAAACTACATATTTGTATACCGAGTAAATCGGGATGAATTGTTTCTACAAAAGCGTTTCGCAGACAAGAAGCCTGCACACTAACTGCACGCTATTGAAAGAGACGCCACGGAATTTGAAAGGCAAGAAACACAGTTCGCAATTATGGTTAACGAGGCAAATACGTGATCCTTATGTGGAGAAGGCGAAGCAGGAGAACTACAGATGTAGAAGTGCCTTCAAGCTTCTGCAAATCAACGATAAATACAAAATTCTCAGCCCAGGTATGACTGTGATAGATTGCGGAGCGGCACCTGGTAGCTGGACGCAAATTGCCACCAATCTGACCAATGCACACGCCAAAAATGAGGGTCTTGTTGGCAAAGTATACGCTATTGATAGACTACCGTTTTATCCTGTGGAAGGTGCAACTGTTTTGGGAAATATGGATTTTACAAAGGCAAAGACGCAGGAAACTTTGCATAAATTATTGCAAGGTAATAAGGCTGATGTTATTTTATCCGACATGGCTCCAAATGCATCCGGTATAAGAGAGATAGATCACGATAATATAATATTATTAGCGTACGCGGCTTTGAAATTTGCATTGCAAATTACTAAAGTGCACGGTGCGCTTGTTATAAAAGTTTGGGACGGCGGTAAGTCGCAAGAGTTGGAGCAGAATCTATTGAAATTTTACAATAACGTTAAAGTGGTCAAGCCTGACGCAACGAGAGATGAATCGACGGAAAAATTCTTCTTGGCTAGAGGATTTAAAGGTCTCAAGACTAGTTGATATTTATTAGAATCCATAGGTATATATTTATTCTCTATTGTAGGACACGATGATGTGCGGACAGGTTGTATAAATAAAAGTATACAATAATTTTGATATCATACGGACAGAGCGTATGTATTTTTTTTACAACTCCTTTCACTTTGTTATCTAACAGGCGGCCTTGCACAACACGACAAATGCAATAATATACATCGATATAGTACGCTATAAATAATACAATACAGTTACACAATTAATACGCATCGGGACGTTGTTGTTAACACTTACTTATATTATGCCTATATTATGCTATGCCTATATATACATTTCTCAATAATAAAACTAATATGTACATGAATCGACATCGAATAATACAGAGAGACATTACACACCACATTGAAACGCATGTAGACTTACTGGCCGCATAATGTCAAGTATTATAAAAACTTTCCGCTTCGTTATCGCGTTCGTAGCGAAACACGCATTAAAGTAACAAAAGCTAATTCGAAATGTTTCGTGACGGTATCTCGATAACAACCGCTATAATGATACAGCTTTCATATTGCGACATTACACGCAACAGGTCATAATCAAGAAGTAAAACGACTTGACAAGTTTCGATATGCAACAGGATTTAATGAGTATTGTTCGAACAGCTTGGAAAATTATTTAATTAACGTAACTATTTAATCAATGATGTACTCCTTATATTTTTGAAGTTTTTCGATTTTGGAGAAGAGATAGAAAGCTAAAACAATTCCAGGAATATATTAATAATAATATATATGTGTATATATGTATATATTTATTTATATACACATATATAATTATGTATAATTTGTAAAAGAAATGTAAATACTTATTAAGAAAATTAATTTGTAACTGACACTAAGAAATTGAATTTTTTTAATTTGTAACTACATTTTTGTCCGAATAGTTCAGCCATTGACCTAAATAATTACATTGCATGTCGATGCTTTCTTTCTTTTTTCTCTCTTTTTTTTCCTTTTTTTTTTCTTTCTTTCTTTTCTCTTTAGTATTATTACCAAATAATACTATCTAGATAAATAAAACTTTTATTAGGCGTTCTTACTTATTGTATCCCGTTGCTGGAAGCGTTTATTATAGCGGGATGTCGATGACGTTTCAGTCCAAGCGCATGTAAATTCGAAAGACAAAGTAAATATACGACAAAGATGATCGAAACTTGTCAACTCGGGAATAATTTCGACGGATTCTTCAGCAAAATCGCTTTTCGAACTGTCGACGTGAAAGAACGATTGTTTATGTCTTTAGGTCACGTCGAAAAAACTCACACTACGTTGCCGGCTACAATGTAGGTGTAATTCGTGATTGATCTGCGACATGAAATAATCTAAGACGTCGAAAGACACGCTCGCTCATTATGCTCACAATTATAAAATCGACTCGCTTAAAATCTGTCAAAACCGAGAAGCGAACTTACGTCTTTCCCTCTTCGAAAAAAAAATCTTACAACGACGTGCATCGAATTGATTGACCGTGTACGACATTATTCCGTTACTATGCGATTCTCAAGATTTCGTACGACCGGAAATCTTGATTTTTTTTTCCCTACTCTACAATAATAACCCTAAAGATCAGTCTGCTTCGATAACGCCTCCATTAGTAGATTAGCTCGACATATCGCTCGTGAACTCGTTAAACGCCGCTTATATATCGTTATCTCGAAAGTAGTGTTAGCACTCTGACAAGTCCAATAACGATCCATCCGCTTATACGGAGAAGAAAAATTCAGCAACATTTCAGATGAAACTTCGCATGAATTCGTGACTTCTTTCAACGCACGATATTTATTAGCAATATATTTCGCACTACAAATTTATTATACTTTTGTGTGTTGCATATTTAGTATTAAATGTCATTATATGTTTTTTTTAGGTGTGTTATCTTCATATTAAAGTAATAGAATAATAACAGTTGATTCCAAATGAATAATAACAGTTAATAATGTGAAATGAGCGCAAATAAAATTTTATTAAAAATTGTTACATATAAGGCTATTAAAATAACGTTAGTAATAAAAAATAAAAAATATAGGGGTCCAGAATATCACACACAAAATCAAATATACGAAAATGTGGCTCGTTATGAATTTTTAAGATTGATAAAATATGTATATATTGTATATAAAAAGTCACTTGTAAAAAAATTTAAAAATGATCTCAAGCAGTGCGTTTCTCTTCTAATCTATTTTAGCACATTTTAGTAAGACCTTACCTACGTTTGGCTGGCTTGCTTCGTAAATATTAGCTTTGTCAGTGAGATTCGATATAAAATTCCAACAATTCGATTTTGTTATTCGACGTATAGTAGAGATGCGATTTTTTTCATGTAATTCAATATCTCATCAACATCGTTAAATGCAACGAGTTCGCAAAGAATACTCGATGCACCAAAATGCTTTTCTCTAAATGGACGATGCAATTCAAGTAATGTTTCCGTAAAAAGTTCATTAGTATAGCGAAAATTCTGTCATCGGGATTATGCAAATATCTTACGCCTTACGCCTTACACGCTATTATTATTGTTTCTATTAAATTTCGTTATCGATTGCGCAGCTATTATCAAAATGCATTCTTCATATGTTGGAAGCGACTGTTGCGATACAGCTATGGATTTCTATGGAAAAAGAATTTTTCCAGATTCGAGCTTAATAATAATTCAATATGACTCATAACATTCGTTTAGTACGTTTTTACTAAATCTTTTCCGTTATTAACGAGTAGTTCTACTGCCTTCTTTCCGCACGTGAGCCTGGAAGAAACCTAGATCACTCTTTCTGAGATCGTCAAAAACCTTCCAGATAATTCGCAGCACTCACGAAATACTAGATACGATTTAAGACGCAGTATCGATCTATGAAATTATCACGGAGTGCAATATTTTTCATCGATTCTTCTCGTCAATCGTGTTTCTTCAACGAAGTTCTAGCGATCTAAACGTCGCGACTTCGTGCGATCTTGGAATACTTCTCGCGAATCATTTGGCATAGTTCCAAACAGTTTACTGGACTTCTCCTTCAAGAAAAGGATAATTAGACGCCGATCGACGTTCTTCGCTTCTGTCCGAGCGCTTTATTGACGTTCTCGAGCGATATTTCCGCCGTAGAGGGACTCATCTTCCGCAACCGCGATGCCCGGAGGAATCGGTCACGAGGTAGCACCCGAGTGTCGTCAGTCGCTTTGTCATCTGGAACCTGATCGATGGGATAGATGTCAGGATCCCTGACCAGCGGCATCTTGCTCCAGAAGTCCAACAAATCCGGTCTCTGCTTCTGCCTCTCGCTCGTTGGGACGTGATCAGCTTGCAGTCGGTCCGGCTTCCAGCTCGGCAAATAATAGACCGGTTTCTGGCGAACGGGGACGCTGCTCTTGGTGCTGGTGCTGTCGTGAGGACCAACGTCGTCTATGGAATGATGCTGCTTATAGCCCAGACTGTGTATGCTGTTGGCCTCGCTGGAGGGGAACCTCACGTAACCCTCCTGTTGTGGCTGCTTCACGTAATCAGGAAATCTCACGAAGTCCTCGGACGAGCCAAGATTCATCGTCGTCTGTTTGAAATTCGCGGGGATATTTAGTTGAAAATCTTTCGAGTTCTCCTGCAGCGCGCTTTCTTTGACAGTTGATTGTTTTTTATCCATCATGCGGATCTCCGTTATGGGATCATCTTCAGGAAAATCGTATGAAAGCAATTCTGATGAAGAAGACGCAGCGATCAGCTCCTCGTTCTTCTTATCCTCGAATCTCGTCAATTGCTCGGTTCGTTTGCGTCCATGCAGACTGGTAAACGTGCCGTGAGCTTCCTGAGAAAATATGACTTCCGGTTCGGTATTAGGACTTTTGCCGGACGGTTCTTTCGAACTCTCATCGCTGTTCTTTATAATCTTTGGAATCACAATCGGCGACTTGGTACTAGTTTGCACTTTCTCAGTGTTTACGTCCAAGAGAGTTGTTTCCAAAATGAGATCCCCGTTGATACTGACCTCACTGGAGACGTTGCTGCCCGCCTCGTCCTTGTCCTCCATGGACGAATCGTTAAAGCGAATCATGATCAGATCGCGTACCTCAAGTGTCTTCTTCTGATCCGCAGTTTGGTTCTGTTGTGGCTGATCGCGATGCAGTCGTTCGACGTTTTGTGTAGGAATCGTCATGCCGGCTTCTCCATGTCTTAGGATCTCCTCGTTCTCCAGCTCCACCGAATCCTCCTCGTCCGGTAGATCTGTGCTGTACGAGTATTCCGCATCCTCCTCCTCTTCATCATCATAGACGAACTCTGTTTCATGGGACTCGTTCAATTTGGAACTTTCCGATGTCGTCTCGTCGTCCGCGTGCGTCTCGTTATCCCGCTGTTCGATCGTTGCAATTGACGGAACTTCCGTCAACTTGTTCGCAGACGGAAGCGTGAATTCCGGCACAGTGTCAACGATGACCTCCTTCGCGGTTTCGTTCGAGGTGACGTTAGACATCTGCACATTCACGTGGCTGTCTTTCGTTTCACGTGGCTGTGTTTCGTTTTGCGTTATTGGTAGATCATCCGCTACGCTTGGCAACTTTGTAGACGGAATCAGCAAGATTAGTGTGGGCGACAGTTCGGTGAAGTTCTTTGGTTTTTCCATCATCGAAACATTTCTCGTAACTTCGCTCGCATTGAGTCTTGTCACGCTCGAAATGTTCAATGAAGTTCTCAGGTCTACCGGGATCTTGTAATCCACCACCTCTGAGAAACTAGTGTCGTTCGCCTCTTCGACGAAATCGGCTACTGGAACCACTACGTCAGCCTTCTGATGAATTCCTACATCATCGGTATTGGAATTCCCAGCAAGAAACGTCGTCGCCTCCTCATCTAGCATCGTCTCATTCTTCATCTCGTATTTGCTCGCTATTGCGACCTCGTGCGGCTTCATCTTCTCTTCATCATGCGGATGAGTTTCATTACGAGACGGCACTACGACTGGATCGTTCATCGAGAATGTTTCCTCGACCTTTGTCGTCGAAGGCTTAGGATTAGAGGGAATCAGGGGGATGTTAAGTTGTAATGGGCCACTTGACTTCCTTTGATCGTGATTCTTGTTCCCGGAGGCTTGCGGACCACCGTACATGGCATTGAGCCGTTGCAAAAGGAAGCTGATGTGCGCGTTCTCGTCAATGTTGACACTCTTCACGCATCTGCCCATAGTATCCGCGCGATAACCCTCAGCGCAGGCGGGCAACGCCGGTGCGATGAACACGCTTTTGGGTGTTATCCTTCGCAGAAGAGTGGCGGAGTCCATGCCATGTTGAAAGCTGTTCTGCGCGTCCACCAGGAGCCACGCTTGCCAGGCGAAGTCGCTTAAGGAGCCAATGTCCTGCGGTTTTCTTTTGGCGGTGGGCGCTGACGACGATGATTCAGGTACATTGGCGGGTGCCAGTTCACTGTTGCAGGTCAATCCGAGAAACGCTACGAAGATAAGAGACACTCTCCATCGAGAATGCCTTCGCCGTTGGCTCAACATCTTCTTTGTGTTCCTGCCGAAGCTTCTTCAGGAAAGATTCCGGATATTCTCAAAGACGCGTGTCTGTGTGTTGATCTTTTGCTTGTCACCTGTTCTTCTTTGGAAGCATCGGATCAATCTGTCAACAGATAGAAGAGATGAAATTAATTATTTTGTTTGTATATGTGCATATAGTAAATGAGTATATTTAAGTGGTCGAGCGGAGAAATTAGCGATACGTTTACGTAACGCGAGGATGAATTAACTTCGCCGATAGGGCTTTCACTTAAGCCGCTCATCTCCCAGGGAGCAATATTAACCCAGTTTCTAATCTTAATAAACGCCACTTAGCCGATGCATATACCGAACGCGACGTTCCCTGAGGTAATTTAGGACTGCGAGTTTCCTCAGGACTTTCTCAGAATATTGCGCATCTGCTTCAGGCGTCTCTAAAGTGCCCCTAGTAATATTTCCATCTGTCCGCAAGCCGCATAATAAATTGATAAATTAGAGCGAATTGAGAGATAGTGTATCGCGTTTACTGCAAATACATAATAATACATAAAGAAATATCTATTATAAAAAACAGAGGAAACAAATCAACACTAAAGTAATTTTCTTTCCAAACATTCCGAATAAATTATAATTATAGACACATGGCACGTCACGTTTAGAAAAAATAATAATAATTCATTATTCTTGTAAAATAAAAATTGCTTTTTGATTTACTCTTAGAAACTAATAAAGAGATAATAAAAAATTCTTGAGATATATTTCTATGCGTCAAATTTGATGACATACACATATGCGTTGCACAAGTCAATTGCCGGTTTTATTAATTTAGTCGACCGCCCACAAATGTCACATATTAATCAAAAGCGATTCTTAAACGCAAAACAATTTTTTTAAAGAGAATTTTATTTAAAGGATTTAAATTTTTTTAAAAAGGATTATATTGTTTCAAAAATTCCTTTCTAAATAAAAATCTTTCACATATAATATAAAAGAATTCTGGAAATAGAAATCTTTATTGATTTCTGGAAAAATATATTTATTATTATTTATTATTATTTATTATTATTATTAAGAAAAGCATTAACCATATTAGAGTTGTCATTTGCATGGTGATTTTTTCCTTCTGTCAATTCATATATGTACCTGTATATATTAATTCAGAATGTAGCTATCTTTATATCTCACTTTTTCTAACTGACATAAGACTCTTGCATCGAACATAAAATCTATCATAAAATATGCTGGAGATACTAAAGAAAAATTGGATGCAGGTTGCATCATGAGATGCATTGTTTCTCGAGTAATAGAATATATTTCGGCTTGTAATTAGGTATATACCGTTCGCATATATTCTTAAAAGGCACGTTGCAAAGTGCGTGTCTCATATGCGTATGCGACTGAATAGTACGTTTGTAGTGTGCGTACGCACAGCGAGGAAAAGTGAATGCACGCCGATCTGTTTTTACCGTTACGCAGGTTCGCCGGGATTATGTCTGCTTCGTGAATAAGACGTACAAATATGAGAATCGACTTCCCGATCGTTTATATGTCGTCGCCTCGCGGAATATACGGGGCCTCTTAAGGGTTCTTTTGCCTTCTATTTCAGTAGCAATAACAGCAAAAGCAACAGCGGTGGACATTTTATGACGTTCCAAGCGGGAGAAGCGAAATATATCGCATAGCTCGGTTTATGCCGCTAATTTTTATCGGGAATTATTTTAAGATAAATTTGTGTGATTACGATTTGAAGAAAAAAAAATACTATTTTTAATTAATAATTATCACGATGACCGCATCTCTTTTCAAATCAGACGAACAATCAAGCTACAAAAATTTTTGAAAATAGCAAACTGAAATAACTTTGTAAAAGTTTCTTATTAAATCTCATATTTTTTATAAAAATTTATTTAAATCAGGCAAGACAAATGTTATGTTATTGTTGAATTTTATTAGTTTCTCAGAATTTTTTGCAGTTATTTCATATTTATTTAAGACGATTATATTGTATAAGATTTTCTTAATCCTTTGCAATTTCTTTCTAACTAAAAATCTTTCACATATAATATAAAAGAATTCTGGAAATAGAAATCTTTATTGATTTCTGGAAAAATATATTTATTATTATTTATTAGAATAGAAATTGGTCTAGATTAAATGCGGTCGTTTACTTTGTTAAGAACTGTTGAGAGAAGAATCTGTGATCCCCCGAAAGAAGACACATATTTCTATGTTTTTAACCGTAATAATATTTAAGTTATTTGAATTTCTATAGCCTTTTTTACTCATGTCTATGTGTTAATTTATTTATATTATTTATTAAATAAAAAAAACATTGTGCCATTGACAGGAATAGCAAAAAAGAACTTTATAATTATAATAATGTCAACAACATGTCAATGACAGTTG
>JBCEZX010000048.1:4095316-4107458 GCA_039654345.1 Cataglyphis cursor
TATCTCGAAAATTATTTAGTGTTCGATAATTGTATCGTAATACTTTTATGTACAGAATAATAAGATGAATCAAATGGGTGATCTAGGACATCCTGTATATAGAATATTTTCCATTGCAGATTCTCCTACGTAGATTTCTCATATGAGACGCAAGCTCATTCGTTAATTGCGTTTATCGAACATCTGCTTCTTCAGCATCACTGTATATATAGATCATCATAAATCAAAATTTTACGCAACGCTTGATAACGAGAAGTGCCAAAGTAATTGAGGGCGGCCAAGGACGAAGATGCAAGTAACACGTGTTCTGTTTACACTCAATGTCGACCCAAATTTCGCTCCATCTCGGCTCTAATTCATTTAGACGACCTCGACATTACACTCGTGATGCCGAAATCAGAATCGCAGTTTCAATACAGAAATTTTCTTAAGATAAGATGTGAAGTAAAAACATTTCGGGCAATTCCGATAACGATATAATCAAAGGAAGTACAACAGTTTGTCTAATTTTGGGAGGCAGTTTCCGTTGAATCTCGACGTCGACAAGCGATCATATCTATCTTAACTATCAACATTGGCTACCGTAAATATTATTCTCCGATGAGCTTCTTCTTCGATAACCTTCTCGCGAGATGTCAAGTTATGCGCCCAACTGTCTGGAAAACTTTTGGATGAGCTCCAAAATATACGGCGTTAAAAGAAGCTTTAGGGTTCGCCTCGTTCTCTCCCGGATAAAAGCGAGTTAGATGAGTGCGTAATGAAAATCGAGGATTGAGCTTGCAAGACTTATAAAAAAACTCACAGAAAGATTTGTTTATTCAAGGCTGTAAATATATTAGTTTGTGATATTTAAATATTTAATGGAAAACGAGAAAGTGTCGCATATTTATTCATAAATATTTAAATAACATTTTAAATATCGCGATGCTATTTTTATTATTTTATTGAAACGTCATTCATATAAAATATTAAAAAGAGAATAAACACGTGAATTTTCGAACATAAAATGACGAGTCGCGAGTGTCAAAAATGTTTAAGCTTTCACGCGCAAGTAAAAGCCTCTGGTCGTTATGTTCTTTCGAGCTTTCAAGAAGGCTCGCTCAGAATGGTTGGTAGTGTTCGCAAAGTGAATTCAACCTGTATGACCGAGGATTACCCGTGGATAACGGAGGAGAGATAAAAATTTCGATGAAACTGTCAAGCCGATGGCAGATGCTTTTTTCCGTTAAAAGCGCGATAGACACGAACATATAACAAGCGACGACAGCAGAAAAATTTCGACGAAATTTCTTGCAACTCAAAGTTGCAACGCGCTTGTAGCAACGACGGATGAATTGAGAATCGGAGAATCGTGAGACTTACTTTAAGGATGTATGTGTCACATGACGAAATATTGACAAAAGCATTGAAAATTTTGTAAAAATTGTTCTACTATTTCTTCTAAATATTTGTGCAAAATCTGAGTAAAATTTGTTTAACAATTTGGAAATTATTTAAATTTAAAGTTAATATTGATTTTTATGGAAAATCGCGAATTAGCATTTATTGACAAATTTGACAAAAAAAAAAACATTGCCAACAAAATAAAAATTTTCACATATTAAAAATTTCTAATAAATATTTGTGCAAAACTTGATTTAGATTCACTTACTCGTTTAAAAATTATTTATTAAAAATAAGAGAAAAATATTATTTCTTTCTCTCTCTCTCTCTCTCTCTCTCTCTCTCTCTCTCTCTCTCTCTCTCTCTCTCTCTCTTTCTCTTTAAATTATTTATTTTTTTTTTATTTTTTGTGATTGATTTCAGAGGATATTCATGATCAAAAATTTTTGTCATAAATTAGGAAAAATACTAATTATAATTATTTTCTTGTACAAAGATGTTAAAAATCACATTATTTTATGATTTTTAATTCTTTTTAGAACCCGATTTATTTATTTGATTTAAAAAAAAAAAATAAATATAAAAAATATGTTTTTATTTTAATTTTAAACAATTTTTTCCAATATTGTACAGCCAAAAAATCCTAAAAAAAAATCCTGCTCATTGACTCATTCACTTTCTCCCATCGAGAAAGAAGCAGCAATTACTTTTACGATCAATCATTATACTTTCACTAGGGCCGCGAGTTTCTAACTCTAATCCGCTGCGCGGCATGCGATGATAAAAGCCCGCGGTTACTATATTTAAGAATTCCAACGAAAACGCGTCGACGGCCGCGAACGGAAGTTTAAGTAAACTGCACGACTCGCGGCACAATGAATCGTAAATCGTGCGCATTCATCACAATTGTTTTAAATGGTCGCGCGGCTGCGCGGTTTTGATCCCTCGATCGAGATTTATCGCCGTTCGTCATCCCGGAAACACGCGGTCGGCGGTCAATATTGACGCAAATTATCGCGGACGCGGAGGAGGGGATTACGTTATGTAATCAGCGACATTACCGCAATTATAACAGTCCGCCGACGCAGGAATGAGAAACGTAATACGGCGAGCGATGTGGCCGAGAAAATATGCGCATCATCGCGCGCACTTTGCGCGCTTCGCTCTCCCTGACCTCGACGAGCTGATAATTCCTTTGCATAAAAAAAAAAAGATATAATAGCTGAACTGATAAAAATGTGCAGATGATTCCCTGGTATTTGAAAAGAGATACTATATTTTTATCGATATTTCTCTTGCTTTTATTTTTATAATCGTATAATCGTAATAATTTCTGATATTAGATTAACAGTATCGTTTAATAAATCTTTCCATATATGTATACACAATCACGGTTAAATATATTTTTCTCAATACTTATTTCTAATATTTTTTTATATTGAATGTAAAAAAATGTAAAAAATTTTTTATTTTTTGATAGAAAAAGAAAAACAGTTAAACATTTTTTTTTCATTGAAAAAGTACAAATTTTTTTTTTTTCATTATTCTTTAAATATAATATTATTTTTCTTTATATTTTTTTTTGTTAATATAATAAAAAAAAAAACTTAAAATTTCTAAAATTTCTAAAATTTCTTCTAAATTAATGTTATATTCTTAATTAATTAAAAAAAAAATTTTTACTTAATTGAAAATAGTAATTACTATATAATTAAAATATATAATTATATAACCAATATATAATTATATAACCAATTGGAAAATATATAATTATATAATCAATTGGAATGCGAACTACATTTTAATAATAATAATGGTTGAATCAAATTTAAAAAGAAAATTTAAATTGAAAATATAAATCAATTAAAAAATAAAATATCAATTTGCAGTAATTAAAATATAAAGATAATAAATACCTAAAAAAACAAGAAAAAAAAGTGGCTTATTTTTTTAATAAAAAAAATTGTTTTTATGAAAACACATTTCTTTTATTTACATTTTTAATTGAACAAAATTCAATATTGCCACCAATAACTTTAAAATATGCTCCGAAAAACAGGTCTCATACGCCCAATCGATCAGAGATAATTCAGTTAGAGAGGCCATCGATTTTGCTGATCGTATCTGGTCTTCTCTCACAACTAACTGGTTTAGATGATGAATTGACCCGATTGTTAACCCCTTAGTCTTGCTCACCAGAAGCTCGGTTCTTTTGTTGTAATTCGGGCAATGGCTTTTGATCCACTGCGAAAGTTTAGGTCGATTTGCGCTTCGAAGAAGAGCAAATTGAGAGAGTGGTCCATATTAATCATACCAGTACGGTCGTTGCTCCGAAATATTAAAACGATTTGTCATCAGCAAGATCAATTTAATTGCGGTTACCAGCTGCTTGATTAAATCGCGCTTTCAGATTTGTGAAAAATTTTAACTGTTTTCTGGAAATATTCCATTTGATTTATACAGAGTTAGGTCAACAAACTTCAAGTGATTGTAAAAGACACCAAAACAAGTTAATATTATTGATTTATTGTTTATTGTGGATTTATTGTTAAAATTGGCTAATTTTAGTGTCCCTTATAACTACCTGAAATTTGTCTAATTCTGGAACACCCTGTATTACCTGCGAGAGACTCGGAGTTTGCGAACTCCCAAACAGTGGAAGGATTATATGAGAAAAGTTTCTTCGATTGCCGGGGAACGAATGGAATTGCGGTTCCCAGACCGATCTTAGAATGCCCTTTGGTAAGAGTCTCTCTGAGCGTGATGAGACGTCGCTTGATCGCTCTTTCTCGACACGATTTATGCCAAAGCTCAAGCCAAGGTCGCGGAAAAGTTTTAATCTCCTTCACCGAATGACGGTAGCCTTCTCGTTTCGCGGCTCCTTCGCTTTGCGAGAAAATCCTCTTTGTCTAACTTTGTTCAAATCAAAGTCCCCTTACACAGGAATACTTAACTGACATTTCAAAAATGTTACTTACATTAAAAATATTTAATAATGGAAAATAAATAAAACTAATTAATTTTCTGTAAGTAATAAATAATAAATAATAATTAATAATTGATTTAATCTGCGCTAATAATCAATTAATATTCAATATAAAATTGAAGAAAAGCTCAATTTCTAGTTTCTCGTTTTAGTTGTCAAATAGTTAATTCTCTCATAATTAATTCTACATAAAATTTTGTCAACTGATACTGCGTTTTTAATTTTAATAATCATATAATCTTCGGTCATTCAAAATTCACTTTTAATTTGGTTATCAGGTCTCAAGGTATTTTGATAGAGAGAGAGAGAGAGAGAGAAGCTCGAGGGCAGCTACTTGAAAATCGCTGATCCCACGTGGAATGGAAACGAGGTACTCGCTGAGTTTTTCGGTTCCGCCGTGCGATCACGTGAGGATACGAGCCGGGCCGTTGAAGCCCGTCGTGCGGGTTGTGAAACAGTGTCAGTGACCGACAGCCTAAGGCCACCAGACCGCCTTGCACAGAGAACATCGTCTCAAAATGATTTAAGTATCGTTCACACCGAAAAAAAAAGTGGCGACGTTTATGTCCTCCTCGACGCGATCATCATCGTCCATCGGTGCTTAAACTCGGGGACAGCACACGTCACTGAGAAAAAGGCCGAGGTACCACGATGTCTGAAATTCGATTTGCTTTCACTCGGCGCGGTCTTATCGATTCATCCCGTGTCGTTCCCCGCGCGATATATCGATTGCACAAATACAGGTATTTTGTATATCGCCTTTTCGTGGACGGAATATTTTAGTACTCTTTTTTTTTTTTTTTTTTTTTTTTTTTAAGCAGAAAAAAATAGTCCTGTGCTGTGCATATAATTTTTTTCCTTACGTAAAATGCTTACATAAAATAAATAACGAAGAGAGACATGTTTATTTTTGTTTGATAGAGTGTACAATAATTGCACAAATCATTAAGTTAACTACTTTTCAAAAGAAATAAGTTTGCTACGCAATAAAATAATAACGCGACGAGATACATGTATCGCGGAAATATTTTCTTTTTGCTTGGATTGAGCAATTCGTCCTTGATGATTATATCCTGAAGTAAATTCTCTTCTCCAACTATCATCGCAATGCAACGACACGAACAATTCGCGAATTACAGATTCGAGGATATGCTAATAGTGGACAAGGAGATGAGATAAAAGAAGAGAAGAAAAAATGCATTCAGCCGGGGTCAAGGCTTGTACTTGATTTAAGGATATTTTGACTGCACAATAGTAGCAGAGAATTGTCAAAATTAAAAAAAAATATTTGTATTGTTTGAAAAATCAAATAAAATTATAAAAGAATTATAAAAGGATTATAAAAAGAATTAAAATATTAGAGAACCGTCAAAAAAAAATATTTGTATTGTTTGAAAAATCAAATAAAGTTATAAAAGAATTATAAAAAGATTATAAAAAGAATTCAAATACTTACAACAAAATAATATGATTTTTAACGTCTTCGTAAAAGAAAATAGTAATTAATATTTTTCCTAATTTATGACAAAAATTTCTAATCGTGAATATTTCTTGAAATCAACTGCAAAAAAAAAAAAAAACGAATAATTTACAAAAAGAGAGAGAGCGAAAAAAAGATAATATTTTTCTACAATTTTTAATAAATAATTCTTAAATGTGTAAATGGATTTAAATCAAATTTTATACAAATATTTATATTAAAATTTTATATTAAAATATTTATTAAAATTTTATATTAAAATATTTATATTAAAATTTTTATATTAAAATATTTATATTAAAATTGTCTTAATATATATAAAAATTTTTATTTTGTTTACAATGTGTTTTTTTTGTCAAATTTATCAATAAGTGTTTTTAAACACATAATTTTCCATAAAAATCAATATTAATTTTAAATAAATTCCAAAGCGTTAGGAGAATTTTGCACAGATACTCAGAAGAAATAATAGAACAGCCTAGGAAATTTTCATGCTTTTGTCAATGTTTTGACATATGACGCATACATTCCTAAATTAATCAATGCGATTATACGTGGAATGATTGCCACTTCGCGCCGTATCCAGGAATCAATCACGATCGATCGACACGGATAGAACCGAATCGAAAGCTTTATCCGCGCTAAAGCCGGCATTAGAATCGACCCCGATGTTGCGGTCATCGCGACCGCGATTGAGATAATCCGTTACAACTCGCCCATGTAACGCGAGACACGTGTGCCTCGCGATCGATAACACATCGATCTCGGAACGGAAAGATTCATCCGCCAGCGGCGATCGCTGGCCCTGAGAAAACCCCATCCCTCTCGACGACGATCACCTTTAATATGGGTTTGGCACTGATGCACACGCACGTACGCACACACACACACACTCACACCGTCTGGCCCACTTACGCACCAGTGACAGCGTTACGTAGCATTGCCAATGATCACGCATTGCCATTTTTCCACAGTCTCGGGATAAATCGAATGACACTTATAATCTTTATTTTATTTTTAAAATAAAGAAAGAAATCCAGCCTTTTCATTATTGGTTTAGTTGTAACTGATTGATGAGATTTTTCAAGAAATCTTGCTAAAATATGATACCAAAATTGATATAATTTTATATTTTACCAATTAAGTGTCACTTTATTAGAATTGATGTAAACTCTGTCTCGCTCGTCTCCAAGATTATTTGTTCAAAAATTTAAAACAAAATAATTAAATCTGTAATATATAATTTGATATAAAGTAAATATCTGTGAATATAAATATTTATTTTAAACTTGCAATTAAGAGCTAGTATCCAAAAACAAGATGACATATCTAATTTTAATATTTTATACTTAATTCCTTTAAGTGGTTGTGAAATCTGAATAGACGCATTCTTCATTTCTGTATCACAGAGTGTATAAGTCCACTCCGAGGAAGTTATCTCGGCTGTTTCCTGTCGACCCTTGTGAGCCGAACGCGAAGACAAAAGGAAGACAAGCCGCTCTAGCGAGTGAATAAACGACAACGTCATCCGTTTCGCGAGAATTCTCGCCGGTCTATCCGTGGGAACCGTTACACGCGGGAAAATCGCGGTACAAACGCGACAGAAAATAGTTTTCTCGTTAATCACCGCGCGCACGCTCGTCCGTCCCTAATTAAGCCACGTCTAATTGATTTCTCTCGCGTCAAATATGAAATGAAAGTGTATGACGGGTGACTCCGCTTGAGCGACGATCAAGTCGTCCGTGTAAAACGCGCTGGCGAATTACGTCGGGGCGTTTGATCGACATTAAACTTCGTCCGGATACTCTGGCCTTCGAGAAGGGCTCGAAGTCCTTCTGCACTTCGCTGTCAATTTGATCGTTATATTTGCATCCCGCGAAAAACCTCGACGTCGTAAGGTATAATAAAATTCCGAAAAAAGTGTAAATAGAAACAATAACAATATAGTTTTTTTTTCATTAAAAGCAATTTTTTTTTATGAAAAAAAAATGAGCCACAATTTTTTCAAAATCTTTGTTTTTAGATTTTTATTTTTATATCTTGATTACTGCAAATTGATTTTTCATTATTTTTATTTTTTTTAATTTGAATTAATCATTATTATTTTCATTGTACTTCGCATTCCAATTAGCTATAATTATGTAACCTATTATACTATTTTTAATTAGATAAAAAGATTTCAAAAAAAAAAAAAAAAGTTAAGAATATAAAAATTTTAATTTTTTTATTATGTTTAAAAAAATATATATAAATATTACAATTAAAAAAATAAAAAAAGAAACAAAATTTTGTTTTTTTTTCAACAAAAAATTTTGTTTTATTAAAAAAAAATGTTTTCTTTTACATTTAATTTTAATTCTAATATAGTACGTTTTGAAACGACAAGTGAGGTAACAAGACGAGTATAAACGTAATGCGTTCAAAATCATTACAAAGTAGATTAAAGAAATAATTTCGATATATAAAAAAATAATAGTTTTGTTTTAAAAAAAATTATATAAAATATCCGAGCATGTCCCATGACAATGGCGAGTCCGTGTCGGAGGCTCGAGATCCCTTACAGCTGATTCCGAGAATCCCGCGATCCCGCGGACATATCCGTTCCAAAAGAAGGTCCGACCGGCACTATCTCCGGGCTAAGTCATATTTCAGCGCTCACGACAGGTACTCGCCGTTTAAGTACCTGGTCGCGTAATTGCCCGCGTCAAGTCTTATGATTACTTTAATAGCGAATCTCCTGCGACTGCAGGTTGGTCGATGAAAAGAAAGATCCTTTCCTGCACTGTCAACTTGCTTTTAATTTTAATTGATTATTTCCTCCAAAAAAGATGCGCACTAAAAAAAAAGGTTTGCGAGTGGGATCAATATTATTTGTAATTATATTCAAATGATTTATTGCACCTGTGATATCGATCTGTAGATTGAATCTTTAGATTAAACTTTGCAGATTTAATTTATGAAAATAAGACGTCGAACTTCACATATATATGGTGGAACAGTAATAACTGTTCTTACGTTTGCATTTGCATAATTTTTACATAATTATTATCATTATTGATACTTAATCATCGCTGATTGTAATCGCTTCTCGTTTTCAATAAAAAAAAATAAACGATAAGATTTTGAAGACAGATCTGGTTTTTTAAATTTTTGTATTTTTTGTATTTCGATCCGTTCTCAAAAAAACATATTTATGAAAATTCTGACATGTAAGAGATCTCGATTTTTTTTTTATAATATAGTAATATTTTAAAAACTCTCAAAAACGCTGATATCTATTAAAGAAGAAAAAAAAATTTTGTTGTAGTTCTACAAAAATTATATGACAATTTCTTTTAGGTTTTTATGAAAAATTTTATATGCAAAAAAATTTAGATTTTATACATTTATATATGAAATTTTTTTATTCAATTTCAAGAATAATATTTTTGCATATAAAATTATAACATATATTATTTCAACATTATAAATAAAATATCCAAATTTTTCTTTTATCCGTCCAAATCTTTCTTCATGTAATAAGAAAAGAATGCAATTTATTTTCATAAATATTAAGCAAATTTATTTTTAAATATTTGTTTTATAATAATTTTCATTCATAAATATACATAAAAAAATAAAGATTAAAGCATCTCTATTTCAGTTTGTATGAAACATTAAAATTTAAAAATAACAATTAGTTTAGAATTATTACTTTGACGTTAGCGTGTGGAGATGCCTTTAAATTACTTAAACATTGCACGCAATCAGCTCTTTCTCGCGACATAGCCTCGTGCTGACTCGAAACTGTTCCAAGGTGGAAGCAGTCGATGCACGGGCGTTGAATGCCTTATGAAGTACGGACATCCTGGCGTTATGTAACGCCGTTTCTCCTCCCCTGCGCCCGTAATTAAGTACCGTCTGCTGTTAACCTTCCAACCTCCGCGTCAACTCTGCGGCACTCCTTTCTCCCACTGCATGTATATATTCACTAGCGAATTACGGTCTCCGAACGGGGTCAGCCATGAGCCAAATTTACCGGCAAAAATCGAGACACTACCCACGCGTTAACAGGATACTGCAAAACGGTAGTGCGGTGAGAGCCTTGAACCTGAAACCGCTCGTAAACGCGGAACAAGACACGAAAGCAAAATACTTTTCGTCGGTTGTGTTCAAAACGATCGTTGATTCTCACGGTGACAAAAATTATAATTCATGTGTGTCTTCAAGTAATATATCTTACATGTATTATTATAAAAGATTATATATATTTATAGAAAATCCGGATTCATTGCTCGTGTGTGTGTGTGTGTGTTGACCTTTATGTATAATTTATCCTTTATACACATTAACGGAAATTGAAATTGCTATACCAAGGAGTTTTGCTAGTGAATGAAAATTACACAGAATATTTGTTTACATAAGTATTTATTTTTCTTATATTTTTTTTATTATATATATTATTTATTTATTTATACATACACTTATTGTATTAATTATTATATATATATATATATATATATATAATAAAAATATATAAATAAATAAATAATATATATAATAAAAATTAAAAAATTTAATAAAAAATGAATAAATACTTATGTAAATAAACATTTCTAAATTAGATTTGTTAAGTATAAGAGCATTAATATTTACTTTAATTATTTAAATATATATTAAATATACTTATATACATATACATGTGGAGTGATACTTGTTGCATAAAAATTTTCGAAAATCTGGAATCTTTTAAATAATCATGAGTTTTCTAAACTGTGAAAACAGAATGGTTTTTCCCATTTCACAATATTGGCATTTATTTTCAGCTACCAAAAAGCCAACGCGCCGTGTAACGACTCGCAGAAATTAACCGAGGTGCTATAATTGCACCCATAAAGTGGTTACCGAGGGGACTCTTCTCCGGGAGCACAAAACAAATTCTCGTTAGATTGTTTCTTCAAATTGCCCGACGTAACGGTATGAATCGTTGCGTAAACCACGTGCAAATGTTATGCATTGTGAGCCAATATTTTGGTTTTTTTTATCAAAACTTTTTAGTTTTGTTTTGATTTATAATAATAAAACAATAAATAATTATTTTCGTACGCTTATATTAAAATATCTTAATTTCCAGAGTTAAATAAAAGTATTAAAATTTTTTTAGTATTTTTTACTATATAAATAAATACCAGCTATATAAATTCTATATAAATTATAGAAATATTAATATTAATATTAATATTATAAATTATATATTATATAATTATTATATTACATTATTATATATAATATAATATAATATAATATATTAATAACATATAATAATATATTATATTTATTATTAATATTTAATTATATTAATATTAATATAATTAAATTATTAATATAATTCTAAACATTCTATATAAATTCAAGTATTTTCTTCCTCATATAAATACAATATTTAAAAATAACGCGTGTAATATATAATACATGTGCATGTAATAGACATATTTAAGGTAAATATCAAATATTTACATTTGCAAAATTGAAAAATTTCAAATTGCTGTTAAAATTGAAATTATACGCTATGTTGTACGCGAGAAAATTGCAAAATTTACACAATGTTGCAAGTACGAAGAATTCCGTTTTTTGAAAAACATCGAACGAATGAGATAGTCGATTCAGCGTTTAAATCGGCGTCGCCGCATGTTAACGTCGTCCTCGTGTAACGTAACATCACGATGTTACGTGCGACAATGTACCGCAACATCGTACCATTCTCGCCACTTCCTGGCTCGCCGTTGCTGGAAGACATTTCTTTCCGCGCGGGAAAACATCACGAACGCGCGTGTCATCGTCTCCCGCGTTTCGCTCCCAGAGCGTGAACATTCTCGCGTCGAGACGCGAGGAAGTGCATCGGTTGACGCGCGCGACGAAACGTCTCGGGTGCATCTCGCCACAAAATTGCAACGCTTCTCGCATTTAGATATGTCCGTGAGCACTTTAAATGAGGAAAGCCTCCAGCGCGTGACAAAAGCAGCGACGCGTTTAGCTTATTATTTAACCGCAAGTTAATTTTGCTCAGAAATATTTGCATCCTTTTCTGTGTACACGTGTTATTTTTATATTTTTTTAAAATTGTTTTAATTATTTAACTATTATATATATTGTATATGATATAATTATATAATTACATATAATTATATAATTTAATATATCGCTGTTGTGTTAATTAAAGTGTTAAATAATTAAAACAATTAATTATTAAAATAATTTATATTAATTAAAATATTAATTAAAATAATTATATAATTATATAATATTATATTATA
>JBCEZX010000048.1:4113999-4124553 GCA_039654345.1 Cataglyphis cursor
ATATATTCTATTTATTTTATATTATATTTTTTATATATTATATATATATATATATATATTTATATATTTATTTTTATATATTTTATATATTTTATTATATTTTATATATTTATATATTATATATATTTTTTCAAATCATTTAAATTAATTAAATTAATAATACCCGTTTTTAAGGAATCGTCTCAGTAATAATTAATAAAAGTAATAAGTAATAAAAAAAAATAAAAAAATTTATTTGTGAAAAAAATGTTTTATTAATCCATACTTATTACTATCTGATAGTAATAAGTGATTATTAAATATTTTTGTGTGGACAAAGAGCTAAAACCGTTATAATTTGAGGAATGTAAAGTGGAGAATAACACAAAATTGAACTGAATAAGTTAATTACTTAGTAGTCCGTCTGATAAATGATCGCGTTATTGAAGAAATTACAAGTTACATAGAAATTACAAGTTACTTAGCGATTTATATATGCTATGTACTTTAAATAATTTTCATTCTCTTAGAAATATATGTAATAATAATTTTTATAAAAATAATTTCAGAAAAATTTTTTATAAAAATAATATAATTATATTTTTTATGTGTGATTACTGTTATTTTAAAAAATAAAGCAGATTCGGCATCCAAAATTTTGACAATTTCTTATTTTCTTTTGAAGAGATAATTTTAATCCATTTTGTGTTTGAGAGATATGACATCTTTATAATTTTAATAATCAAAAATCAAATACGTTTTTGTTATTTATTTACTATCAATAACAATTTTTTTATTAATTTGAAATCTTTGTCTATTAATTTAATCAACTAAATAATTAAATAAATATAAAAATAACTTGAAAAGAAATTAGAAACGCTTTGAAATAAAAATAAAAAGCATTTTGACGTGAATTAAATATTAATTAGTAACTGTATTTGATCGTTTTCCTTCTAATGGCCAAAGACATTAAAAATTCCTCACATTTTGTAAAATTATCTAGCTGGTGATATCAATGCAGTATCTCTTTGTAGTTTATCATCGTTTCTGCATGCATTATCTTTTAGGTAGACTCATCCCTAAAATATACAACACGATAGAAAGCGGCGAAACAATGATTCTCACAGGATCTAGTGAAAATGTTACTTCCATTTGTACGAATTATTTACGGATGGGAAAACTAAATAAAGGTTTACTGAACGTGCTTTTGATAATGCGCGGGTTACCTGGAAAAACAAGAAAATCTAAACACAAAGAAATATCTGTAAGTATGCTTTTATGTATTTTCACCAGGATATATGTCAAATATATTGAGAATTTATTGCCTTAAGAGAATTCATAAAAGAGACTTTCACGCGTCAAAAAAAAAAAAAAAAAGAAAAATAAACTTATCTGCCATCAAAAAGATAAGAAAATAACTATATTGCTGTTGACTGTTCACTGAATCACTTGTTCTCTTTCCTTAAGCAGTTACTAATTATACAGAATAGCAACGGCATTACACTAGCTATTATTCCTCGAGGCCATAAAGAAAACTGACCTACCGTAAGAAAGAGGCTAAAAAACGACCATTGCTATTGTCTGTCACACTAAAAGCTTGTGCATCTCTTGTTTTCTCACAATGCAAATATTAACAATGTACAAGTTTTACGACAACGTTATATATTTATTTTTATTTTTGTTGAACAAAAAGAACTTTCAAATCTTTTTGACAAGAATTCAATTTTCAACAATGTAGTTTTTATAATTTATTTTCTAACATTAAATATTTCTCTGCCTATCATTAGTTTGACATTTGCATTTATTTCTCATTTGTATAAATTTATAGAAAAAGAAAACATCCACATAATAATTCAAAAGTAATATATTTTACAAGTTTCTTAAAAATTTGGATTATTTATTAAATAATGCTTACTAAAATTTTTGTTAAAAAATCATTAGCTATAAAAGAGATTTTTTTTGTTAAAAGTATATTTATTGATATTTTGTATATATATTTTAAATTACATTTTAAAAGCACTGGATTTTTTTTACTCGACGAGAATAAAAATATAAAAATTAATGAATCGAGCGTTCTTACGTTCAATAGCAAGTAATGATTATGCTAAACAGAATAATTTCCGTTAATAACATATGCACACATTAATATATGTGCATTAGTTATTAAATAGAATAATATGTATATTGCTCTTTGGCAAATGCCTGGGAATATTAACCATAATTTGGATAATTATATCGTATTTTATGATAAAAATAAAAATGTAAATTGTATTTTAATAATTTGGAAAATAGAAAATTGCAATTTGTTAAATATTTCAGCAAGTTTCATTGACATTACATAATTAAATACGACCTACATTAAAAAACTCGCCCTCGATATATTATAAGATATTCTTTTCCCAAGTATTTTTCATTTGCTTTCTACACGACCGAGAAAAATAAATAAAGTGATTTTCGCCAAGGGTTAAATCTGCGTTTCGTGTCGGAATCATATACTCGAGAAACTATATAATATATAACTGAGAATCGCGAAGCGCGCTCCTTTAACGAGCGTAATTGTTCTTGGATACAAGGGGATTTAATTACACGGCACCTTCCTCCGCGCGCCAAGCGCAGCGTATCTCATATTAATGAGCGACGATCGCGAAGGTGAGTAATTACGCAAAGAGCGGTCGGTGTATATCAACAATCGCACATTTAGCCTGATTCCACATCGTTTATTTACAAGCAAACGAACGGCGGGAACCCACAACACTCTCTGGGTTAATTAATCGATCATACACGTTTATTTCATGTAACACGTTGCTGAACGATTAATACTAATTTATTACTCACGTTTCGAAGAATCGCGAGAATTCGCATTTAAAAATATAATCATATGATACTCATTGAAATAAGATTTTGAATAATAATGTAATAAGAAATTTAAATGCGCAAGCGTAAAATGTAATAAATTCATAGAATTAATTATAAACTTTAAAATGTGACGAAATAAAGTTATTATAAATTGCAGAATTATTTTTTTTAAATATGACATTAATTTAAGATTAATATATATTGCTAAGTAATAAATGGAATATATATTTTTCAAATTAAAGCTTTCCAAAAATTTCTAAGAAATACTGTTTTAACATATAAATTATAAAATTTTGTATAAAATTTTGTATAAAATAAATTTATTAGAAATTCTAATTAAGAATGTTATCAATATATATTATATATTATACAATAATATATAATATATGATATGTAATATATAAATTATAATTTATAATCTATAATATATATACATATATTATGTAATACATATTATAAAATACATAACATATAATATGTATAATATAATATAATTATATATAATATAAATTTTTTTTTCGCAATATTTTTTCCTGACGTTTCTGTACGTACATAAATCATTGACTGCCTCAATTTTCAATTTTTACGTAAGATACATGACAGTCGGGATATTCGCGGGATCCAATCGAGAATGACAGATTTCAACTGACAATGAGCGTTGTCGGCGTATGTTTACATCCGCAAAGCGTACACATAAACAAAACTTCAACTTACCACGTTTGTATTCGTCCGGGAAGTGCGGATCCGTTGTGTCTCTCTCTCTCTCTCTCTCTCTCTCTATCTCTCTCTCTCGCGTTCTCGTTGTGTGATATCCGATAAAACAATATCAATTTATCGCGTACACGTGTCCGCGCGATCCTTTCCCTTCCCCTCCTTCCTCCTCTTCTCACACACGTCACGTTCTCGCGAAATTTCTCTTCTCTCGGTGCCTCGAGTAATCCGCGTGCTCCTCTTTCCGCGACCAACGTCGGGCACTTTCTCACGGAATAACCGAGGAAAAAAAAAGAAAAAAAGAAAAGAGGAAACGAAGAGAAGCGAACCCGAATGTGTCACACTCGCGCACGCCCTTCCTTTCCCGATCGCGCCGATCTTTTCCCGCAGCCGGTCAATTTTTGTCCGCGTCACGTGTCGCGGAGACCTGTTTCGGTCCCACTCGTCGTCTGCTTTCTCCCTTCCTCTTCGTCTCTTCCAAAACGATCGGATAAATGTCACTTTCTCTCCGTCGCACGTTAAACGTAACACTACTTTATGTATTCGTCCGTTATATCTCTTTTTCGACAATTAATTATTTCGTCCATTCGTTATTTTCAATTTTTTAATTTGTCTTTAAATATTTGTTTAAATATTACTACGTAAATCTCGTGGTTTTTTTTTTTCCCTCTACCACTTGGATCCCATCAACATTCTCGATCGAGCTTTTAGAAACAATAAAATCGCTCTCTCTTCCTTCTTTCTTTCTTCTCACTGTCTTTACGTCTCCTCTGTCTGACTATCCTCGCACCTGTCCGACGCCACCGTCCTCGCACACTTTCACGAACCGCGCCGTTTTCGATCACGCGTGCAATTTTACACCATGACGGCAATCCAACAAATATTACGCGAATGCCCCCCTTTCGATCTTCCTGTCACGAGAGCGATATCCGGCGCGATTGCTCCGCCGAAATTCGCGCCGACCGGAAGAGGCACTTCCGCTCGGCTTTTGCGCGATCCGATCGATCGATCTCCCGATCGATATCAGCTGATACACCCTTCCTTGGACGCTTACACCGGATCCAGGACGATCCCGCGACGTTTCATCGTCCTCGATTTTTACGAGGAAAGGAGGAAAGATCGTTAAAAAAAAAAAAAAAAACTAGACGCAGTAGATTCGCGATCACCGAGAGTTATCTTTGAAATTCGTCCTCGAAAGCCTTCTTGGCGGGTGGGTGAAATTTTGAAGGAAAAAATCCGTGCGATGGAAGAGCTACCTCCCGTTCGTTGCAGGCGTCGAGTGGCGACTGCCGTTTCTTCCAGCGCTCGGCTCGCCTCTGGCCTGTCCCTTCCCCCTCCCCGCGCCAACCGACTACGCACAGTTCACGGATTTGTGCTATTACAGCAACGCTTTTCCACCCTCCAATGGCCGGTGCACGTTGCCCGCAGCCACCCGTTGGTCTCTTCGTTTCTTTTTTTTTCTTTTTTTTTTTTAAATTCCGTGCTTTTTCGAAGCCCGTAGGAGATTCGATGGAACCGTCCAACTAAATGCGGCGAAGCAGCATTTTTTCACGCGTATGAATTTCTTTTTTCATGCATTATTGAAAAAGTTTAGAAGGGAATAAATCTGCGCAGGGAAAGGATGCAGCGTTAATATTTAAAAAAAAAATGCGCGATTTAAATTTAAATTTATTTACGCGAAAGGAACTTTTCTGTAAAATACTGTTAATTAATTATCTGCGATGTTTATCAACGTGAGATTTGTTGTCTGAAAATATCAGTTATTTATTATGTTTATAATGTCCTTTTGTCATGTTTCCATGAATCTTATCTCTATATACTTTTTGAAATATAGGTTTTGTGCCAGTGTGTTTTTTCCCAGGCTCCCCCGCATTAATGTCACTTACGGATATACAATTCGTTTAAGCCCTCTCCCTCGAAGGGTCGACCCTCCGCATCCCTATAAACACGAATATCCATGCAAAAAGGGATCACGACGATCATGACGTATGCAGGGCGCATCGCCGGCTCGTGCATGCACGCGTGTGCAGCGGCAAATAAAGAAAACTCTGACACGTGAGTACGCGAGGATGTGACAATGCTGGCTTCCTCTCGGAACCGGAAATCCATAAATGAATCTTAATATAAAAATAATATTTTTTTTTTTCATTTTTTGAAAGACCCGGATGTGGGGAAGCGTGTAAAGCGTAGGGCACGCGTTTTCATTCTCGAATTGCACGCGCGTATACGTGTATTTATTTTTTTGAGGGCGGCGTAAACTCTCGTCACAATTGTACAATTTATAGATGCGTTCAGGAAAACAATCGTTGAACATCGTCTTGTCAACATTCGATGTTGATTTGTTGGTTCTAAAAGTAAGTACCAATCACGTTCGATTGTTACCCAACGGTTGTGTCTTCTGAACGCACCCATTGACGTTCGAATGCTGTACAGGGTGTCCCAGAATTAAACCGACAAACTTCAGGTGGTTGTAAAGGACACCAAAATAAGTCAATCTTGCCAATAAACTCGCAAATAAGCCAAGAAGATTAATAAGGGAACCTCGCAAACCCAAAAATTCTGATTTTGATGAAACTTTACATACATGTAGGGGGGATGGGTAAATAGATGAATTTAGAAATTTTCAGTTGCGGCCCAAAAACGATATATCTTGAAAATTATTTGAAATATCAAAATATTTTGTACAAAAGTATCATGGTAAAAATACTTTTCTATTCGACCACAATAATAAAATTTTGAAAAGATAATTTTTTTGTAAAGGTTTTTGTTCTTGTCAATCTTTGATTCTGGGACACCCTGTATAAAATGTGTAACTTATATTCTTTAACAAACATATGTGTCTTTTTATATTTGGATATTTATAAGAAATGTGAAAAATTCTATCAAACGAGATACACAAGAACCGTTGTCTTCATAGTTGCTTTATTTGGGGCACGTGCCTCCCTCCGAAATCCGCTTACACACACACACACACACACACACACACACACACACACACACACATATATATATATATATATATATATATAAGTATATATATCTCGTGCGGCGTGCGCGACTCCGAGCCCTTCTCCGAAATAAATCAACGGAGAAAAACCTGCCGGAAGGTATTAACGTTGCGTCCTGTCGCGTCGCGGAGAAAGGGAGCGAGAGAGAGAGGGGGGGGGGGCCTTTTGCATCCAGGAAAGGGTTAAGCCGGCGCCCTTATCGCGTGGTCCCGGGAGGGATCTTCTCGTTCTCTGCCTGATCCTGCCTGACGCGAACGATTTACCCGAATCGCTTCAACCCTGCCGGTCGCATGTGGGACGGTGAAGAAGGAGGATGGGGGGACGACCGGCGAGCAAAGAGAAAGGGTGGGGATGGGGGTAGGAGGGGGGGGAAGAGAAGGAGGCAGAGGAATGGGGCGCAGTGCACAGTTGGCCCTTATCGGAGGTCGCGCATGACAAGACAAGCTAATTGTGTTATCAGTGTGCAACGGATGCTGCCGCGTCTCCTCTCTGCCCCCCCTCTTTACCCCTCCCCCTCCTCCGCCGCTAAGCTGTCGGCCTTTACACGGCACGCGTGTTTGTTTCCCGAACCGCGCATCTGCTACAGCCGCCGACGACAGTTGCAAACAAGCGCGTGATTTCACGCACTTGTGCGAATCTCTCGGATAGCATTCACTAGACTTGTTAAGAGCGAAGCTTAAGATATCTGCCGATAGCTTGATTATTTATCTATTACCTTGTATTGCGTCAACGCAATCGCGCGCATAATTAAATTTTATATTTTATATTTTTAATAAATTTTATATTTTATATAAAATTTAATTAATATAATTTTATATTTTTTTCAATATTCGTGCAGATATTTGGAGAATGTTTAAAAAAAGGAATGTTTAAAATTGAGATTTACGTGAGTTAATGTGTGACATATAGTTCTCTTCTACAGGGCTTCTCCGCCGTAAAGTAGGTGAGACAGTTTCAGGCTTCACCTTTAATAAAGTTTCAATTTTCACTAATCCATATTTTTTCGGATTTATTAATAAAATTATTAATGAATTACAAGTAAAATCAAAATAAAAAAAAAAATATTACAATCCATTTCTTCTAACAAGATGTTGCTTTTTAATCGTCTTTAGCAAAGGAGCGCTTAAACTCTTCAGACGAGGAGTGTGCAAAGTCAAGCGGCCTGTTACTCCGTGTCTGGCGCCGTTACTTATCTCGCTCTAAGTAATGCATGTTACCTATTTGTTACACATTCATTCAGTCAATGCAATTGAGTTTAATCGGCGCGCGTGGCAATTACGGTAATGCACGTTGTCGTCGTTTGAACGATTAAAATAATTACGGGTACGCAGCGATAAGAACGATCGGCGATCGGATGGATATTATCATAGCAACTTTACTGCAATTATTTATCGCGATAGATAAAAGAACTTTCCCGCTTTTCTCCCCGGGAATAAGGAAAAGCGCGCGCGCGGGAGGAGTCCACGCGCGGTGTCCGACTTAATTACGACCGGCCCCTAGCCAGGGTCCATTCGCTCGCCTCGATATGAATATCGCATTAAGTCGTGAGTTAGAGATAGCTCTAGGCGGAGGGGTGGACCCCCTACGGGAAACTACGAATTTAATAGAATAATAAATGGAGCTGCGTGCGCGCGGGAGAGGCAGAGTGGTTACGCCTGAGGCATAAATCGATTCGCCAATCGTGATTACATATCTATACAGAGTGGTCCACATGCAAAGTATTTAAGTAAACTAAAAGTCGAAAAACTCGAAATTATTTGTGTTGATGATAGAAGAGAAGAGGGAGAGAGAGAGAGAGATAAATAGAGGAAAAAAGTAGAAAAAAGTAAAGAAAGAGAGAGAGAAAGAGAGAGAGAAAGAATTCCAGTTGTTATTTAAAAATTTTCCATCAATATAAGCATCAATAATTATTCAAACAAAAAAATGATATCAAACAAAAAAAAATTTAATATTCCTTAATTTCAAGAAAATTGATATATAAATTTTAATAACAAACCAAATAACAAGTATTTATAAGTACTTATAAATATTTGTTATAATTAAAATATTGGAGCAATTATGAGAACAAAGAAATTCTAATATTTACAGGATATTTACAGGATATTTGATGATAAGTTTTAGGAGTTATTTTTTATGAATAGAAGAATGAAAAAAAATATATATTTTTTACATTCTATTTTAATAGTTATTATAATGTAAGTGCTATTCATTATATACTATAACATTATTGATATTATTCATATAACTGAGATTAATTTTTTTAAATATTGTTTTATATATATTCAAAAATTGAACTTATCTAATTTGCATCAATAATTTCAAATATTCCAATATACTTTGTGCGAAGAATCAATTTGCAAGTATCGATTTCATATATAAAGATGTCAATAATATTCTGATCTCGATCTTATCAGTATTTGATATGTGATTAATTGTTTATCATTTTATATAATGTTAAGTTTAAAATTGATATAAAAAACTTTGTTTTTAGAACAGACACATTGCTTTATGACTGCTTTCATAATTCAAATTTTAAAAATATTTTGCTTAATTAATGGAAATTTGTTTTTTTTTTTTTTTTAATTTAGTTCTTCGTTAAAATTCTTATTAATTTTATTATATGTATGTATATCAAATATTATACAATTCAATAAGAATTAATATCTGATTCTGAAAAAAAGATATAGAGAAAATTACAATATATAAACATATCGATAAGCAATTTGCTCTTTCAGGAATTTTAACTACAAATTGAATGTTATTAAAATCAATTTTTTCTATCATATTTTTCTTTCCCAACGAAGAAAAATGAAAATTAAGGAAATCTCTATTACGGCGCGAAATGTCCCGCGAAGAAATGCATATCTCGACATAAGGGGATTTGTGGAATAACGCTTAAATTATTAATCATGCTTTTCTGGCGGTAATTATGTATACATTCTTACCCGAATAAATAGAGAGGTGTGCGGAAGAAAATAGAAAGATGAAGTGAGAGAGAGAGAGAGAAAGAGAGAGAGGCTCGTAGGTAATTGCATGCGCGCATTCTCGCGTATCAGTATGCAAGCGTGCATAAGTGCGCTCGCACATACGGGGTCGAATTCTCGGTACATTTGCCATAATGAATCCCGTCGGTACACGCGCACGTTTCCGTCTGCTTGGATATAATCGTGGCGGGAGAACGTGCAGAGAAACGTTAAGGGAAAATATAATAATATAAATAAGAGATACGCACGCGCGTATGCAAAGTCTACACTTGAGTTAAGGGCGGACATATAAATGTAACATAAATATATATAGCGCTGGAAATTTACAAGTTGTATACTAGAGAGAACTATAGATTGTATTTTTAGTAAATATTTTGGTAATTGAAATTTAAAATGAAAGTTTCTATTCGTTAAATTTTTTTTTTTTTTAATTATGTTAAAAGTAAGTTTCTTTTTTTTTATTGATTTACTATCATAAATCTTAATCGATTTTTGAAATGTTTCACATTCTTTTATAACCGAACTTTTTATCAAAGTTTATCTCGAGAAAGTTGCCTCTGAGTAATTTCAATAATTTATGACGAAGAGGGATTTATGACAGAATAAGAGATAAGGAGAGAAAATGTATATGCACACACAAGTTTTAAGTATAGAGGTATATATACTTACAGTTCTAACATTTTATAGTGAGATTTAATAGACAAAAGGAAAATTTTTTATAAAATACAATAAAAGATGAATAAAAACAAGAAGTACGTAAAATTGTAAAAAAAAAGATAATAATATTATTAATATTTTTTTATATATGTACAGAAAAATGAGATGAATTAATTGGTATAAAATAAAAAACAAATAATTATTATAAAAAAAACATTGTAAATAATTACATACTTGTTTTTAAAAAAGAATTATTTTCTTTATACTAATTGATTCATCTTATTATTCTATACATAAAAGTATTACGATACAATTATCGAACACTAAATAATTTTCGAGATATTTTATATTTTATACTA
>JBCEZX010000048.1:4167769-4191042 GCA_039654345.1 Cataglyphis cursor
AAATCAAAATAATAATATAATAATATACTTAATGTAACTATTTTGTAATACTTTTTATGAGATCTTCAGACTGAACTATCTTTTTCACAACATCATAGCACCATTTTTATGAGCAGTTTTCAAAATTTTAATAATTTTTTGGTTATTCATTATCATTAGATTCCGAGTCTTTCGATTCGTCCGAACTTAATTGGGGCATTTTCTGTTGATATTTGTCTTTTTTCTTGAAACAAGTAAATAACAATAAAGATATCATTGTTTAAAGTGTTGAAAGAAACATATAAAGTTCAGATTGTAGAAGAATCCCAGCAATATATATAATATTAATTAAAATAAAAATAAAAACGATTAGTATTTAACGGAAACTCACAGTGGAGAGAGCACCTAGCAATTAATAATAAAAAAAAATGTTATGATCATAATGTAGTCACTCTCACACAATTCATACATATATAAATTAAAATCGTATTTTATTTCTAATAATGGATAAAGAAAATTGCCACATTAAAAAAAACAAAAAACAAAAAAAAAGAAACTTTTTTGTATTAATTTTAAAACTTACTCAGATTTTCTTTGTACTCTTTGTTTCGCATGTTTCAACCATTCTGCAGCAATAGAAGAAATTTGCTCATATGTAATATCCTGATGCTGCATTTTAACAACAACTAAAAATTATAAAACAAATGTAAATATTAAAATAAGCAGCAGTGAGTACAAGTATATAAGAGAAAAAATTTATTTATCGTTTTTGTATAGATATGTTTGTATAGAAATTCGTAAAATGCAGATTCTGTAAAATATAGAATTTAAAAATATCCAAAAAGTTAATACAAAATTTATATGCTATATTTTTATTATAATAATTAACTTCATATTTTAATAATAAATAAAATAATAAAATAATAAAATAATAAAATATTCTTTAATACTTAAATGTCTTCATATTTTTTGTGTAATTTAAAAACTAAAAATTTTTAAGCGTACAAATACATATTATGTATTTACAAAATGTTTGATAAATACAAAAACATACAACATAAAACATGAAACATACTAACGTGTCAAAATTTTCGATATCTGCAAATTTTGAAATGCAGCCTTGTTTTTTTGTCTTAATCAACTGTACTGTTGAGCCATTTCATCAGTTAAAAAATAATGTAAAATATTACGGATCGTTTTTTTAATATCTGTGCTAGTAACTTGCGTAAAACTTGTTATCTACAAAAAATAGAAATAAATTAATGATAATATGCATAGCATTTTTAAAAATGTGTAACTTGTATGTAATGTATTTGTAATGTGCAACTTGGTTGCAAATAATAACGGAAGATATCACATCAATCGATATCTCGGAGTGAATTGTATATCTTGAAACAAAGTTAGAGTAATGAACAGATTTACTAGATTTTAACAAATGAAATCATAGATGCTCCAATAAATTTCCTCACTTTTGTAATTTTCACATTGTGTTAAAATAGTTGCTTTCCATTTACATCAAAACTCAGATAAATTTCACTTATGACGTCATAATTCAGTTGAATGCACGTTCCTTTTGACACTGAGAAAGTGAGATTCAACTGAGTTTCTGCACACGATCGAGACCATGTGCTTTAGTGAGTCTAATAGACTCACATACAAAAGTAAGGTTATGAACCTGCAATATCACTTGCGCGTTCCTTTTACTCATTGAACAATTGACATTTTATCTGAGTATAAAATACTCACATAACTGAGTGACTCAGTATCACTTAACAGTGCAAATGGAAAGCAACTATTATTATACAATCAACCCGCTCACTTACCATTTGTTTACAGACAGTCCAAGCGTGCATGAATCTGTTCCGTTTCTTTATGCGCAGTAAGGGTGCGAACCCATGCAGCGGAATAGCGTAACGCGGAACGAAAGCAGGACCAATCACGAGCGTTCTGCCGTTTTCATTACGCCCACGATTGGTTGCGCTCTCGTTCTGTGTTACGCCATTCCGCTGCATGGGTTCGCACCCTAAGGCCGGTTCTACAATAAGTCGTATGTCGTTAATCGTAAGAAAATTGACCAACCACAGCCATTTTTTGGGGGGATTATCGACTGTGATTGGTCAATTTTCTTACGATTAACGACATACGACTTATTGTAGAACCGGTCTAAGTGTAATAGGCAAAAGGGAACGAGCCAATGCGCGCATGCAATGCGTTGCGTTTCATGCGGTTCATGCGTGAAACGGAACGCACTCTATAATATTAAGTCCATGTATGATGTACCGCAATGTTTTGTTATTCGATGCGATCAAACTGAAAAGAAAAATCTTGTACCATTTTTTTTATAACGCTTAATAATGGAGTTGTTATTGAATAAAGTCTGATTCGTCATCGCCGATCTTTAGCCGGCGCATCGGTGAGGCACTAATGACACTATCAGGCGCGCGGCTCACTGATAAGCGTCCGTCTAAAGGTCGGCGCTGATTGGTCAGATTTTACTCAATAATAACTACAATTTCATGTGCTGCAAACTCGTGCAGCAGAGAGGTCACGTGATCGAAATGGACGAATGAGTGATGACAGTGTGACCGCTGATTCGTCCATTTCGATCACGTGACCTCTCTGTTGCATGAATTTGCAGCACATGAAATTATACCTTTAAACGTCGTGAGCGCTGTAAGTTTGTTTCGGACCGCAGCCTAACTAGGAGTATGCATCTTCAATAGTCGTATCGTTAATGCTTTGATAAGCCTCTAACCTAATCTAACTCAACGTAAAACTAAAGTAACACTTGGTAACGTCTCGATTTCTTGGACTATTTTGAAAAGAGTGATAATATGTAATAATTGGAAGCAATTTTCAATAAAAATTTATGGCAGTGAATCTATAAAATGGCGACGTTCGAAATATTGAGAAAAGATTACAGTGTGAGTGGAAAACGTTTAATAATAACAAGTTTATAACGTTGTTTTTTTTTATTTTAAAGTTATAGAATTGCATTTGTAATGTATTGTTTTGTTTCTTCATCTTCAGGATTATTTGCAGCAATATTTTAAGCTGTCAGATGTCTCGTTGTTTCAAAAGAAATGCATCGAACGCTGCGCGAACGATGGCGACAGAAAAGCGGCGATCGATCAGGCACTCCGAGACACTCTGTTGGTGATTTTGACAGAAAACGTTTCGGGGAACGTTCGTTCTCTGGAATTGTACATTACCTTCTGCATAGAGCTATGCAGAAAAGATCTGGCGACAGCGAGCATGCCAGTTATGCTCTTGGGTGACATTTTCGATTCAATGACCCTGGATAAATGCGAACAATTGTTCACCTTTGTAGAGAACAATGTTACTATATGGAAGGAGGATCTGTTCTTCACTGCCTGCAAGAATAATTTATTAAGAATGTGCAATGATTTGTTGAGGAGATTGTCGCGTTCACAGCAAACTGTATTTTGCGGCAGAATTTTACTGTTTCTTGCAAAGTTTTTTCCCTTCTCTGAGAGATCGGGTTTGAATATTGTTAGTGAATTTAATTTGGATAATTATACGGAATTTGGCTCAGAAAAAGTTGAAGGGGATGATCTAGAACAAATAACTAAAGATGATGACAAGTCAGAAAATAAAATACCAATTGATTATAACTTATACAGAAAATTTTGGGCTCTGCAAGACTTCTTCAGGAATCCAAATCAGTGTTATAACAAAATGCATTGGAAAGTTTTTTCAGCTGTTAGTTCATATCTTCTATGCAATCACTAATACAGATTTTCATTACAAATGATTTACTAAAATATATATATTTTTAGCATGCCTCTAATGTGCTATCGGCATTTGCATCTTTTAAATTGGAGGAACAGCGTAGTTATCCTACAACATGTATAAAGATGGATTCTTCAATGGAAGGTTCTCACAAGGAAACCCATTATTTTGCAAAATATTTGACTAATCAGAAATTACTAGAATTGCAGCTGTCTGACTCCAATTTCAGACGATATGTATTGCTGCAATTTCTCATTCTTTTCCAGTATCTGAATAGCACTGTAAAGTTCAAGGCGTAAGTATTTTATGCACTAATGCAATAAATATTTTGACGAATTTATAAGCTTTTTCCTTTTGTTAAATTAACAAATTGCTCGATAATATGACAATAGTACAGTATTTCTGAATAGTCATAAAACAATGTTTGTTTTCCAAAGCTTCCTTGCCAGTGGCTATGAGACAAGGTCTGCTTTTCTTAAATTAAATGTCTCGTGAGATGTACGTTATCAAAGCACTATGATGTTTGTCATTTTTAAGTGAGACACATGAACTCAAACCAGATCAGGTGGAATGGGTGAAGACTATTACAGAACAAGTGTACACTTTATTAACCGAAACACCGCCCGATGGACCCGCGTTTGCGGAGACCGTGAAAAACATCTTAAAACGTGAGGAGCATTGGAACGCGTGGAAAAATGAGGGTTGTCCGCCGTTCAAGAGACCGGCGTCGGATGTCATCGGTAGTGACGAAGAACCGCGGAAATCGAAGAGATCGAGACGGAGAATCGGTGATGTAATTAGGGATGCGCAAGCGGTTGGCAAATATCATATGGGAAAGTAAATAGTTTTCTGTATGAAAGAATCACATAATTTTAGTACCCTCGTGGGTTGAGACTAAGTAATTAAACTTACGTTATTTCTCGATAGTCCAGAACTTACTAAATTGTGGAATCTATGTCCTAACAATCTTGAGGCATGCAAATCGAAAGATAGAGATTTCCTCCCGTCTTTAGAAACATACTTTGAAGATGCCATTATGGAATTGGATCCTGCTGCTATGGTTGATGATAAATACAAGTAAATACAAGTAAATACTTGTTTTACATCTTCTTTGATTGAAATTATTAATATTTTTGTATATTTCCCATACAGGAAAGTGAATGATGGTAATTTTGGTTGGAGAGCATTAAGATTGTTAGCAAGACGAAGTCCACATTTCTTCGTTCATGGCAATTATCCTATAAACAAATTGCCTGAATATCTTGAGACAATGATAAAAAAAATTGCCAAAGATCGTCCAGTAAGTATCCAATATTCATTTTTTTTTTTAAATATGTTCAATCTTGATTTTTTTGTGATCATGTTCCATAGCAAACACAGTCTGACACGAAATTGGAAACCGAAGAAACTCCGCCATCAGAATCTAACGATCAGGAATTTAACGAAGATGTCTTGAAGCAGGACAGTGAACAGGATTCTGAGAGCGCCGATATAAAAGCCAGAAAATTGAATAAAGTTACACCAGAAATGGTAGGAAAATTATCGGAGAACCTGAAAAACGATTGGAAAAAATTAGCGACGAAATTTGGTTATACAAATGACGAGGTATATAAACGTTTAATGTTTTATTATAATATGATTTAACGGGTTAATAATGGAATCTTAACTTTCGCGATATCTATTTTAGATTGCTTTTTTCGAAAGCAAAACAACACCATATGAACAATGCAAGACTATGCTCGAAATATGGGCAGAAGAAGATGAGGATGCTTCAGTCGAGAATTTAGCTTACATTTTAGAAGGTTTAAAATATACAGAAGCTTTAACAGTGCTCAAATCTTAAATATCCCTTTTTAATTTATTTAACGATAGAAATTGTAATAATCATAAACTATTCATAAGAACTGTATGATAACATTCCCGTTTGTAATAAAATTGTCAATCCTTGCATCAGACATATATTTTAATTTAGATGGATACAATAAAACCATTAATCTTCAATTATCCTGCTTAAATTTGCATTATTATAATACAATATCAATTTGATAACAAAAAATAAAATGGCTTTTTACTGTAATAGTTGCAAAGCGAAGACTATTTTTTCGTTACTTAACTTTTGTAATAAATGGAAAAAGATATAAGGTATAAAGATATCAGAAAAAATGCGCTAAGTTTTAAAATAATTGGAAGAAAATTAAATAATAATATATTATTAAATTAGATATAAAATAATATAAATCAAACATTTTATCAATTTTTCATATCCGAATATGTCATTAATCGAATATTCAAGTTATAATTATTACGATTCTACAATTGTATGTTACTTTTATAAATATTTAAAAAAAGCAAAGGAAGGAGACGTAACTCGAAAAGAGACTCCTTTTCCTCTTTTATTTAGAAAGACAATAATAAAGTGTACAAATAATACAAAATTTGGAAACGAAACATTTTCAGTGCAAACTATATCGAAGGACAATCGAGTGACACACACGTGACATGGATTGTGTACATGCCTTAAGATATGAAATTAGGCGCGCGCGGGAAAATGCATATACATATACGCTCCGATATGTGCATAAATTCATATAGTAAGACATCAATAATCCCGTGTGCACGTTTTTGGATGCTACGAATTACTATTGACGACATTTAAAAAATTTCACGTATGCATGTACGTAGGAAATATACGCTAATAAGCATTGTTGATAACCTAAGTACATATTGTGATAGTTTCATGATTGCGGTTTCTACGTAATAATTGTAATAAATTAAGTTAACGTTAACGGTATACGTATACCTCTCCTTTGAGTTATAGACACTGACTTAGATTCGATTTATGCTCGGTGTAACGCTAGACAAAATTCTTAAATTTTGTGCAAATAACTGAGAAAAGAATATCTCGTACGCGAATAAGAGATATATAAATTATTATTATAGCTTTTTTGCATAACAATATTATGGAGCTAAATTTTATTTGTTTATATGTTTTTAGAATAATTGATGAGGGATGTATGGATCGGATGAGATATTGCATCAAATATGAAATTCGAAGTTAATGATTACATCAAAGAATATTTGGTAAGTGCATGTATGAATATTCATTTCAAGAAAAGGAATCGTAACGAAGTCGTAAGTTTTCATTTTTTTATATACAGGTTGTCCGGCGTCAATCGCATCACCCGTCGTATACAGGTAGAGCAGATAAAACTGAGGAGAAAAGTTCTGTACATTTTTTTTCTATAACGCTTAATAAGAGAGTTATTATTGAGTAAAGTCTGGCCAATCATCGCCGATCTTTAGCACATCAGTGACGCGCTGTAAACAGCTGAGCGCTCACGCACACATGCCAGGCGCGCGGCTCATTGACGTGTGTCCAGCTAAAGGTCGGCGCTGAATTGCCAGACTTCACTCAATAATAACTCTTTTATTAAGCATTATCGAAAAAAATGGTACAGGACTTTTCTTCTCAGTTTTATTTGCTCTATCTGCACACGACGCGATTGACGCCGACCATCCTGTATACATAAATGTCTCAAAATTAGATCGACAAACTTCAGATTGTTATAAAGAACATCAAAACAATTTTGTCACTAATCCCGTGTCCGCAAATGAAGATCATTAAGAAAATCAAAGACTAGCAAGGGCAAAAATGAAAAAAATTGTTTTTTCAAAATTTTATTGATGTGGTTAAATAGAGATGTTTTTACTATGAAACTTTTGTATAAAACATTTTTTGATATATTGAATAATTTTCGTGATATATCGAAAAAAAGAAAACAAAAAACCGCTCTATATAAGGAGCGATTTTATCTCTTAAAATCGTTAAAATCGTTAAAGTCGCAACTGAAACTTTCTAAATTCATCTATTTTATTCCTTTACATTTAAGTGTAAAGTTTCATCAAAAACAGAATTTTCGGGTTCGCGAGGTTCTTTTGTTAATCTTTCTCTAGTGTCAAAACGATTCATTTACAGACACGGGTTTATTGGGAAAATTGACTTGTTTTAGTGTCTTTTATAACCACCTGAAGTTTATCGGTTTAAGTCTGGGACACCCTGTATAAATAATAGTTTCCAATTTTTTGAAAATATTTATGACCATTCTTCTTTCAAGATTATAACTTATAAATAAATCGATTATGGGAACTATTCCGAAAACGATCGATGTGTGATTTGACAAGTAAATAATTTTTCATTTTTATTGATCTATTTATTAATACACGGAGCATAAATCTTCGATAGCGACTCGCCGTCGTCTGAAACTCCTTAAATCGATGTGTCTCTTATATCTAACATACACACTCAATATGTATCAGCTAAAATGTAAATGCAATTTGATCGCGCGGGTACGAACTTCGTTTAGGTTTAGAGCAGTGTTAGGTAATTATTTTTTGTTTATAAATGGTACAGTCTGCATTCATAAGTCTGCTCGTGTGCCAAACGTATTATTTGTATTTTAATCATTTAATGGCATGTATAATTATGTTAGTTATGTTATATTAGAATATCAGAAACGAAAGATTTAGATGAATTATTTGGGATTTGAGTTCCAAACTGTATTAAATTCAGAAAAATCAAAATTAAATTGTTTCGATCTAATGTGAAAAAGTATGATATGAAAATTTAATTTTTTTTTTATTTTAAAAACGTAAAAAGAATCATGTTTAAATTCTCAATTATAAATTTTGAATTATGCATCATACCAATATTCATATTTATAGTTTTTTGAAAAGTATTATAATTAAAAAAATATATTTTATTGTGAAATATATGCGTGAGAGTTTTCTAATATAAGTTATATGTATAATAAAGAAAGGAAAAAAAATAGAAATGATGAATTATATAACAAATTAATTTTCTTTCCCAAAAATTTTTGATTTCTAAAATTAATACTGTTTTGAATTCAAATCCTCGATATTTGCAATGATACAAACTATCAAATCGTAAAAATTATTCATTTGAATTTTTCTTTTTGATAAATTAAAAATTGGTGAATGGATATTGTAATGTTATGGCATGTGGTTTCATGAGAAGGAATAAAACTAGACGTTTTTTACGCCTTAGCGAATCGTACATGCGTATGTCCGAGGTCACGTCGTTCATGTGATGACCTATAAATATTTTTGGACGTTTAATCGTGATGAAGGGATACGCTTAACGAACGTTGAGCGGCGATGGTTTCACAAAGAGATGTTCGAACGATCGAAACTCTCGGTACTGACTGATAAATTGAGTATCCGATAGGAATATTCGAAACACTGACGAATGAATATCTAGACGATCAGTCTTCTTTTTATCTTTAGGAAAGATTGAGATAAGAAAGAGAGAACTGAGATATGTGGGTGAAGCGGATGGTTAGTGTACTCGTGACGGAAGTATAAGTAATTATATACCTTTGATATAGAATCTCGGAAACAAGATGAGACGTCGCTGCTCGCGCGTTATTATTTCGCGATATGTATTATATCGATATGACGGCTTGATTTTTGCGTTACAAGTGACGGTGATAATCGAGAGAGAGAGAGAGAGAGAGAGAGAGAGAGAGAGAAAGAGAGAGTGAGTGTTCAGTATTGCATGAGTTCTTCCAAGTATTCCACATAGTCGTTTTCTGTCATCTCGACGTCGTCTTCCGGTTGATCGTTGACGCTCCGCCGTCTCCTCACTATTTCGCTCGTCACCTCGATGCATAGCAGCGCGAATTTATTGTCGCACGAGTATCGCACTTGTTCCAGTAACCGGCCGCCAGTCAACGGCGAGCCCAATCCGTAGCGATCTGAGCTGCTCGAGTGCCAGGCGTCGCAATAAGTGTCCATCGCACGATCGCCAAGTTTGTGAGAGCCATGCCATGCGATTTTCTCAGGCCTGAAATACGGGGGGACCAAGTCAATTCAATGATCAATCTTAATAAACGCTTATCTTGGATAAAGGCAAGATTGTTATTTCCGGGACCCTTCAATTGGATATAGATTATTTTCATAGAATTTTTTATCAGAAGAGGAGTGCAATGCGCAACGATCTATCATTTTCGAGATATCGATCTTTAAAAATCGCATAATTACAGCAATATTTTCGCCACAATTTATAATAATTTTCTAACAACATATGTATATTTTATAAAATGTATTCTTAGCAAATTCATTTATGTATATATATATATAGGAAAATTATATATATATATATATATATATAGAAAAATTATATGCATTTTATAGACAAATTATATACTTATATAGAAAGGCTCTGCCCCTCCTCCTGCACTCTCACCTCGGGGGTTGGAAAAAAGTTAATCCAACTCATGTCCAAGAAGTAAATCTATATTAAATCTATACTATTTTAAGTATTACCATTATTACTTATTATTCTTACTTTCTTTATTATTCTTAGTGTTCCTTTGTTGTATTACAATGCAAAAATTTTGAATTATTGATATATTAAAAAAAATTAAAATTTGTTGCATTAAAAAAGTTTGAAATCTTATTTGTTGAAAAAACCAAAAAAAATTGAAATTTGTCATATTAAAAAATTTGACTAAAAGTCCTAATCCTAAAAATCCTGAAAATAATCTCTTGTTAAAAATTTTGAAATCTTAATATTTTTTTCAAAAAAAATTAAAATTTTGAAACATCGATATTTTGAAAATTATTGATTGCAGCACATAGTGATTTGCGGTATTCTTTTTCTCAGTAAAAAAAATCAAATTGAGAGATCCCGGAAATAATATTCTTTTTTGGATAAATAACACTATTCGCAAATTTGGGAACATTTAATTAGTTTGTCATTTCGTAAATAATATAATTTTCTTGTGTAAGTTAATATATTTCTTCACATTGAAAAAAATATATTTTCCATATATTTACCATGCAAAGTCAGTAAGAATGTTCTTCCCGTTGAAACTGTAGATTCTGGGATTCTGAGAGAAATATGCCCCATTTCCGTTGAACATCTCTTTCCAAGAATTGAATAGCACATCGCCCTAAATAATTTTGATTATTTTTAATAGAATATTCGATTTGATAGAGAGCGTCGAACTCGATAATAAATAAATATTATATTTTCGTTGTAATTACCTTTATGTTAACTATAGGAAGATCTCGATCTCCTAATCTGACGATACTATCAACGTTTTGAACCCGAGAGCTGAGAAAAGCGCGGAATGTACCTCTCAAGCCTGCTCGCCTAGCTTGTCGATAGCAAGCATAGTCTGCTCCTCGTATACCGTGCATATCTCCAGTGAATGGCTCATTCAATGCAGCCATTCTCAACTGAAAAATATATAATTCGTATGAAATAAGTATTTTCAATCACAATCAAATTTCATCACATCGGATGCACATTGATCAAAATTCACAAATATTTCAATTTAAAAAATTATTTATTCTATTAGGCTTGAGATTATTTAAAAAAAAATAAAAAATACATATTATATTCTGGGAATGGAAACGGACGAAAAATTTCAATTAAATATGGTACAATCTCACCATTCGCGGATACCACTATGCAGCATGGAAAAAATTGCGAATTTTTTTTCGAAATTAATACAATTAATTTCTAAACGTATGTACTTTTACTGTCACTCAAGTTATCAACTTACTCCTGTTCCGTCAGCTTTCACGGGTATTTGGTTAATCAAGTTCGACGCTTCGAAGGGGGGATTTGCTGGTGGCGGTGCTGTAGTCGGGGGTGCTGGCGTTGTGATGGGCAAAAGTGATCCGAGCTACATAATAAATTTAGTTTTATAAATAATTATAATGCTAAATATGGTGCATAAATTTGCAATAATAAATATGTGCAATAATAATGTTAATACTGACTGCTATGTATTGCCATCCGTTGTTAACTCTGACTAGCAAAGCTTGTTCGTCTATGATATAAGCGAGAGTTCCAACTGGACTAACACTAGACATCTGTAATTTTCAAATAAAGAAAATGATAAAAGGTTGGTATTTTAAACGTGAAAAGAAATGATGATTCGCAAAACTTTACTTTTGTCATGGCTTCTGTATTTTGGAATGTAACAGCTCCTGGCACAATTTTCGTTGTACTTTCTAAAGGCCCCCTTGTAGCGGCAGTGACAACCCCTTGAAGAAAATGTTATTGAAAATAATTAAGAATTAATTTATATGTGTTACACGGCATTCGAAAGAACGATGGTGACGCTGCATAATTATTTTAATTTCACATTACTAACATACCTAATTGCTCTTTTAATTCTTTCAATTGCTTGAGTTCACGTAGAGCTTTCAATTCGTCCAGACTACTTCTGGGTCCTTATGGTATGCGAGTGTGAAATTTAATTATATTTATAAGTATTTGGGAATAAAATGCGTACTCGACGAAATAATATTAAAATGATTTAAAGGATAGATATCTTTATTATTAAAAAAAAAAAATGGATTGTTAATTTGCAATATTAAATATATAATATTCGAATGGGCATCTTAATTAAAATTAGTTGTAATTCTTTTTAGCAGTGATATTGTAGATTATCATATGTGTTATCGAATTATAATAATTTTCATCGAACTCTTTAATATTTTTACCTTGTCTAGAGCCGTAATAATCCCTTTCACCGAAAACGTGACTTCTACCAATCCCGGGTTCGCCTTTCTGTCCGATTAAGGACAATCCAGGAGGACCAGGGGGTCCAGGAGGACCAGGAGGTCCTGGAACTGGGATGTATTTTCCTTGGGACGGTGGTCCAGGAGGTCCAGGTGGTCCTGGAGGTCCCCTTTGGCCCTCTCTTCCCGGCTGGCCAGGAATTCCGGGAAAACCATCGACTCCTTTATCGCCTTTGATCTAAAAAAGATATTTAAACACGCAAATATAGATTCACGGTATTTTTAACAATTGATAGTTTCTCGTGAAGACGTATCGATATATTTAAGAAGCTGCTATTTTCTTATGCTTCTTATCGCTTTTGACAGACAAGTAGATGATAGGTATGTAGAGAATCAGCAAGTAGTAAAGTATTGTCAGAAGCAGGAACGATTGATTTATCGGAAATACTGAAGAATAAGATGCAACGATCGCTTAGGCGCATCACGTCGGCTTTCTGTCGACGTTCTTTCGTTGCATTCTTTTTCACAAATGTTTAGCCGAGACGGTTTATATGCTGGAGAGGCGCGAGAGACATCCTCTCGATCGTGGGAAGACTATATCGGAATTTTCTGTTGTCTGACCGTGTGATCGCTTTTTCTTGAGGAATAATCTATCTCTGTCGTTATCAATGTTGCATTATGCTCATAGAAAAATGATGGATATCTTGAGCGATATTTATTATTATCTATTTATACTTTGTAATATTATGGAATTTCCATCAGAAAGATTTCTTTTTATTACATTCGCCAGATCTTTGTGATTTTTTAACGATGATGTTGTTAGAAATTCTGCGTAAAAAAAATTCTTCAGAGATGTAGCGTAAAATATTTTAAAAATTTCTTAAAACTTTTTGTCGTCTTTCTTTTTAATTTTCAACATAAAATTAAATCTCCAGATCAAATTCTTATTCTTCAAATAAAATCGATGTAAATGAAATCAGATTTAAAGGAAAAACAAAGTTCCGTTTTTTAATTTAATAAGGCTTTTCCTAAAAATTTCTATTTCGAGAAAAAATTAATTTTACAAGTTCGACTAAAAATCTAGTCCTAAATTATTATTTCGTTCAGAAGTTCCGTAAAAACTTCCGTAAAATTTTGATATATATTTATTTTTTATTTCTTCTCAGCGTGCAATTGTTGATTTGTTTTACATGCTTTGTAATATTGAAAGAGTTGTAACATTTAAAAGGATTATTATATTCGGATATGTCTGGTTGAATACGTTGCGAGCAAATACGAGCTCACTAGCAAAGCGAGGCGTCATATCAGTATGCGTTATTTGTCAGTTGTCGAGTGTGACAGCTCGCGAAACTCCACTCGCGTCGCGGCGGAGAAAATTTCTGTTTGGCGCAACAAATAAATCCAGCGACGAAGACGCGAAAAAAAAACATGCACGCCAGATGCATTTCTACATTAATTTCCATCACTCGCATTCCGCCGCCTGTTGTTCAAAGATTTCTGTATTTTTTTCATTTACATGAGTGTATATTCGTTTCAAAGGAAATAAAAATAATAATTTTTTTGTTTCTCTTCTCCCTCTCTCAGTTTGCTCTGACAAATTAGAGTAGCAGAAAAATATATATATATATTTTTTTTATTTATTTATTATTTATAAGGAGGGGGAGAAGAGAAACGAAAAAATTATTATTTATATTTGCATTCTTTCTCTTTGAAACAAAAGAGGGATTTCTTGTTTTCTTTGTTTCTGGACGAATGACTGACGAGTCGCTTAGGGTGAGATTTCCAAGCAATTTACGGTTTGACTTTTCGTTCTTGATTTTCACTTTTTAGCAGGCACTTAGATTTATATGTAAAGTTAGTGCGCGTGAGAAATTTACACGGCTGATACTAAGTCGGGAAACTGGAAGTTATACTTACACCGACGGTAACACCGTAAGGACTCGGTGCGCCGGGCTCCCCCTTTTCTCCCTTGGGTCCCATTGGTCCGATACTTCCCGGAATTCCAGGTGTCCCAGGACGACCCTGCAGAAGACAGTGACAGATGAATCGCTCGTTTAGATTTTAATTAGTGCGGACAGATTCGATTTTATCGTAATCGGACGCTTAGCAATCTATTTTTGATGTGCACGTTTATAATAAATGTTTATTTATTTAACTATTTAATTTCTAACTATTAAATCTTTCATCTCATAAGGATATACAATAAGAAATTATTTACTCAGAGAATAATGAAAAAGATTGTATGATGTTTGAGCAAAACAGATACGCTTTAATGCATAATGTAATGCTTTTTATTATAATAAGACTTACCTTCATCGTGTTCTTCAGTTGGCAATGTAAAAGAAGTAAAAAGAGCATTGTTTAAAAATAAAATATTTCAAGATAATGTAATATGAATGATGTATATTTTCTCGGTACATTGTTACTGCTAATAATATGGAATACTAATGCGTATTATGTTATGACACAATGGCTATATATTATACAAATAATATTAATTACTATCAACAATCATACATCAATATTGCCACGTAATTATTGTTGCATAATTAGTATTACCGTAATATAAAGTGAGATAATATGAATTGAGGTATGCGTACCATCCATCCTGGTAGACCAATCTCTCCCATAGTTCCTGGTTTCCCGGGAGGACCCACAGGACCGGGCGGTCCAGGTCGCCCTCTCCTGCCCCGTTTTCCTTCGGCGCCTTTCTCGCCTTTGATAGTAATATAATCACCGGAATTAGCAATGGTAGTGGCTCCAGGAGGACCTCTTTCGCCTCTATCGCCCTTAGAGCCAGGTATGCCGGGTAATCCTGATATCCCGTCTTTACCAGGTTCGCCTTTATCTCCTTGAGGCCCTTGAATACCATTTATTCCGGGAACACCAGCTGGACCAGAATCACCCTTATCGCCTTTCTCGCCCTTCGTGCCCTTATCTCCTTTATACCCGCGCGTTCCAGTATCTCCTTTGTCACCCTTTGTGCCGAATCCTTAATTAAATAATATTTCCAACGTTATGTATTGTCGTCCTTGGTATCTTGGTACAATAGATATTGAATTTCTTCATCGTAAAAAAATATTGTTAATAATGGCCTATAATTCTTAGTTGTTACGGTACAGAATCGCATACATATATGTCTCTAATATTGTATAAAATATTGAAGAAAGTAGAAAAATTGAAATTCTTTCTAGACTTTTATGTCTTTCTAATGTCTTTAAAGATTTGTGTCTCTTTTATTAAAAAATAATTAAGGATAAATAATAAAAACATAAATAAAAAAATTGAATATTTTTTCAGGAATTATAGCAATATTTATTTAGACAATTTTATTTAGTGTCTTATTAATTTCAAATTGACTTTATTGTAGCTGAGGATTAATAAAATAATAATTTATATAAAACAATTGGGTAATGTTTTATATATAAAAAAAGATTACTGATAGAAAGAGATACGAGATGCACAAGACATAATAAATAAATAAATAATTTAATATTAAATTATATTTGTTATTGTTTACGTAAAAGAAACATCTTTGAGGAAAAGTCTTTAAGATAGCTTATCTAGCTTACCTAGATCTCCTATGTTTATCCCGGCACCGTTCGATGATCCACCAGGTGGACCGGCTGGTCCCGGAGGTCCCGGTTTGCCTTCGGGTCCTGTATCGCCCTTATCGCCCTTCTCCGCCGGTCGTCCATTCTCGCCAGGTGCACCAGGCAGACCGGGTGCACCAGCTGCGCCTGGTTCACCCTTGAAACCTTGAATACCTCTGGGACCGTCCTTCCCATGGTCACCCTTAGCACCTTTGTGTCCTGGCTCGCCCTTGATACCCTTAGACCCTGGTATTCCAGCCTCACCTTTAGGACCAGGATTCCCTGAGATGCCTGGTTCACCTTTCTGTCCTGGGAGTCCCGGCCTCATCGTGATACCTCCTTCCGTCTAGATCCGATGAGGATTCAAATAAGCGACCACATTATGTTAAATAATGAGAATTAATTTTAATGAAGTTTCATGATGAATTATTTGAAGTTGCATGAATATCGTTTTTGGCATCTTATGATTTGAGAGGGGAATTCCGAGTATCGGGAAAGGTATTCGCGGTGCAATCAGGGAATGCTCCAGTCCGTACTCACCCTATAAATATTTCGAGGTTTCCAACTAGGCTGCATGCGCATAATAATCGAAATTTCCCTATTAGATTGTTGGAATAACGTTGCGAAATTGAGAGCCTCGCGGCCGGTCCGACATTGCCGTCTGCGCGTTTACATTGCCATTGATTAGAAGCAAATGATTGTTGCGTGAACAATCGTCAATGGCACGTGATTCACGATTGCTCCAGCGTAAATCGAATCTCGCCGATAGAATCGTAAGTGTAAATTTTATTCTTAAATGCACGAGTTTCCTCCGCTCGTTCTGTGATTTGAATCCTTTCAAACGTAAAATTGATTTTCAGACATGCAAAAAAACGAAAAAGAAAATGTTCTCTTATTGAGTGAAAAAACGTTTTGATTTTCTAAAGAATGTGGTATGTATGCATATATGTATATAGATAAAAATATGTAAATAATTATAATTAAGGATAATTAGTTTATATATTTTTAAAAATATAAATTTTTTAAAAAGATTGCATACACTACGCTAAATATTTGAAATCAATTTTGTATTAAAAATCGTAACATATTGTAGTATTTATAAATTTCTTATTTTACAATATATTTTCTCGTTTCATATAATTTTGCAAATGAGATGAAAATTATGCAAATTAGAAACTTGCATATTGCTTCCTCCTCATTTTATTTCGCTCACAAAGCTTAAATTCCTTAAAGTAAGCGAGTTTTTTTAATTTTGGCTTCCACAGCAGAAGAAAATATCTCCAAATTTACGAAAGTTACAATGTGTACAGACATTTCTCAAAAAATTCAAAATTTTAGAAAAAGTGAACTCTTTCATCAATCTTTATCAAATTCAATACCAATCATCCTTTAATGATACTTTATTTATGTAAAAAAATTTAATCCAATATTTAAAAATTTATATATGTTAGATCGTGTGTAGATATTTCTCAAAAAATTAAAAAAAAAATAAACTCTTTAATCTATTCTCATCAAATTCAATACCAACCATTCTTTAATAATACTCTATTTATGTAAAGAAATTTAATCCGATATCTAGAAATTTATAAAAGTTACGGCGTACAAATTTCTTAACGTCTACAACATTTCTTAAAAAATCCAAAATTTTATAAAAAAATGGATTCTTTCACTGATCCTCACTAAATTCAATATCAACTATCCTTTAATGTTGCTCTATTTATTTTAAAAAATTTAGCCTGATATCTTAAAAATTGCGGAAGTTAAAGATTGTACAATGCACATACATACATTTTGACATTTAAAAAAACTATGATTTTTCGACGTTTTGGAACATTTTAAATACATTGCTATAGAAAACTGGAAAAAAAAATTGTCACCAAAACAAAGCTTCCCCAATGAGGAAGCAAAGAAGAAAAGACTAATTATATTATTAATCAATAATTCAATGTGCAAGAATTGAATAGAATGGAGAATACGTTCGTGCAGAAAATAAAAATAATTTCTCTTAAGATTTTCTTTCTATATCATCTGCTTTCTAGAAAGCGATTATTCTCTTTTTCGCATTAGTATGGCATTCCGCTATAAATCATGTCGCCGCGATTTCTGTATATCTATATATCAACGCCACCGTTCGTTTCATCGTTCGTCATATCCATTCAGAGTTTCTCGCAAATAGTTTGAAACTTTTAGACTTCTTCGACTATTGACAGAATGGCGATATATGTATATATATATATATATATATATATATGTACAGCTTCTTTTTCATCCTCTGTATTCGGCTACGTCAATATACGTGTCTACAAATTTTTATCTTCATAAATTTTACCGAAACTATTTTCACGTTATATTACCTTATTTCGCTAATAAATGAAGCGTTATCAAAAACAATTTCATATTATGTGCTCAACAAATACCAACAACATTAATTGATTCAATTAACAATGTTTACTTCCATAATTCATTAACACACATTTAATACTAATATCACGCGTATATATTCAATACACAATATACACAATCAAGTTTACAGATACAATTAATATTTAATAGAGAAAGAGAGAAACCTCGCTCGAGGTTAAATTTATCAGTCTTTTCAAATCATAAAACTAGGGCATAAAATATATATATCTTTTCGTCGGAATTCGATGACACTCCTCACTCGTATGGAGTTCTGCTTCTACTTATAAATATATATACCTATAAATCGGCTTCTGTTTTAAAGCAGTTCTCCATGGCTTTAATACGAATTTCCGAATTTCTTCTCTTCTACTCTGTTTCCGTTTCATTGAAATACCGAGCCGCGGTGAATTGGCTGGGAAATATCTGCCGCGAACCGATCGGCGCGCGAACATCTCAATGCACGCACGGGGCAACTCGATCGAGCGTTTCGCGTCTTCAACGACGTACTAGGATGCAACACTCGAGCGCATCTCTGAGCCTTCCTTCCTACCTAGCCGGTGCATGCAGTAGCACAGCCTAGAAATTGGTTTCTGTATTCCCCGGGGAAATCGGGCTCTTGCACATCTAGGGGGGAGGACTGGTGAGGCAGGACGAGAGGTCACGTAAGATAACCGTTGCCGGTATGCGTGTGTGTGGGTGTCTTTGCATGAACTGTCTCGACGACAGGCTTTGGTCTTTGATCCTACCGTGAAATATTTCTTGTCTTGTTCTTCCCAATACGTGTTTGCGTTCTAAATCGTTCCATTTTAGTTTCGCGTCTTTGCGATCGATCGCCCAGTCGTTGAGTACGTAATATGAAATTGTTTTTGATAACGCGATTAAGTTGTTTGCTGACAAAATCGATTGATCTTATTGTTTCCATGCGATATTAAAAGAGATTTTAAATGCGCTGCCATCAAAATAATACGAAATCAAAATTAGAATAATTATTAATAATATTGATATAATAATAATTGATATAATTAATATGCATTAAGCATGCGAGTTAAGATACTACTATATTTATAAAAATATAGAGATAAGACTGAAGTATCTCTTTCAAACTTGTTAGGAAAGACTTAAATAATATTTTAGCTGATTTGAGATAATTTAATACTTCAAACTATGAAAATGTGTTCGTGGCTAATAAAATATATCATTTCCATTTTTAATTATCTGAAAATATTGGCTTTTCGATATTTTCAGAAAAAAATAAACTTTAAATTTTTTAAATCGAGAGAAAAAAATCTGTAACTGAAAATAACACGACAGAAATGGAATGTAATCATATGAATCTGACATATCGAATTTAAATTTAGAATATTTTTTACTTTGTTAAAAAAAAAAAAAATTTGTAGGATAATTCAAAGGATATTTTGACATATAAGTGATCTTGAAATTTTTATAATTTTGCAACATTATAAAAATTTAAATCTCGAAAATTGTTACAGAATGTTTTTATTATAACGGTACGAATGGATAAAATTGGATGCAATATTGGAGAAAATATCAAAAATAATTTTTTTCGATAAAAGTATGTAACTGATTGGAGAAAAAAGTGGACTTTATAAAAATTTATTTAGGTAGCTTTATTTTTATTCATAGTATAGTTGATACAATATTTTTATTTAATTTTTTCAAAAGTTATATTTCCTAAAAAAATTATACTTTGAACTAAATGTTTGAATTTGTTTACATGCATGCCTAAATGTCACTTAATATAAAAAAAACCAATTTATAAATAACCAAACAAACTTATTTCTTATTTTGATCTTATAATTTTTATTCTTTAACCGCATATATGAAGATAAAGATTAATGTCGTTAATACCATTTCCTTAATTTAGAATTATTATTTTTTTGTCAGAATATCTCAAAATGTTCTTCAATTATTTTGCATTTGATGACGAGTGGATTAATGACGTCGCGGAATAAGATTAATAAAACGTGAGAGCGTCGCGTTTGGAACCGACAATCTAGAACATTATAACGATTTGGACACTATACGTGCGGCTTCTTGGGGATCTTTATCAATGGAATACAGCTGGCGCCAACAGGCATTAAGCAACAGCGCATCCCTATTGTCACAACGCGTATTCTCATTCGCTCTGCAAGCAACAACGTGCATATCCGACGATGTAGGTCGTTGTGTGTCCCGCGACTCGTGGTTTTCCTCAACTCCCGAGCAAAAGCTAGAAGCTTACCGTTTTGTTACCTCGTAAAGACGTATGTTTCCTTTAGTTTGTATCCAAATAACCGATATTGCCACTGCGCGGGAATATATCGCGTATACACTGGATAGTATAATCTAATTCGCAAAGTTATCATTTTCTCCGTTATAGATGTTGTGTGTGCAGCGTAATAAATTATACAGGATGTTTCATGATTAAATGTCCTAACTTAAAATATGAATTTAGGGTCTCAGAAGAAAAAATTTTCACTCTGAAGATATGCTCGTAAACACTTTATTTAAGAGATATGGACTATATATTTTTATTATAAAATTATTATTATTTATGAAATTATTATCAGGTTATAATAAATAAATTAATAGTGTGTTTCAATTATTTTATTACTAAAAGAAATATATTACTAAAAGAAAATATGAAAACTAACATATATTATAAATTTATTTATTTTATTAAAAAAAATTTTTTTTTATATGTTTGTCTATCGCTTTTATACATAATATTAATTGACATGTATAGTTATCAAAATAAGTATGTATTAACAATCGTACAATACATTTATCATTTAGCCGTAACTTTAAATGTCAATATCTCTTAAATAAAAGAGTGTATCTCCAAAAGAAAATTTTTTCTTGTTTTGAGATCCTAAATTCATATTTTTAATTTAAATTAAAGATATTTAATTCTGAAACACCCTATACATAGAAAGAGAGATTTGTAGAAGCAATGGATATTTATATTTTTAAAGTAAAAATATCAAAAATATCAAAATATTCTTTTTTCTAAGATTTGTTTCAACTAGAAGCAATTAAATGAAATCATTTTTGAGAGCATCATATCTCGATACATCCATATTATCTTTCGTGTTTCTAAAAAAATAAAATTTCAAAACGCCATGGATGATATTGGACATATCAAATTGACGCTCACAAAAAACGATACAATTTAATCGAAAAACCTTGAGGGCATGCTAGTGTTTTTATATTTATTTGATTTACTCGTCGCAAAATATATTGTAAAATCAAAGTGTATATTAATTTTACTATCATTTTATATCATCTACTAAAGGATAGCAGCGACAGAGGAGCTTCCGGTGTTTTTCGCGCTCTCAGCTTGGAGAGTAACGAGATTTTTCGCGAGACGCCTCAACAATTGCCGGGGTTACGTTAATTTTTTTTTTTCCCGCCGGTGTAACATTTGAAAATGTGCCACTGGCCACGAAAACAGAGAATTGTAACGCAAGGGGAGAGCATTTCTCTGCATTTTCTCCTTTTTCTTTTTTTTTTTTTTTTTTCTACGATCGTTCTCGTAGCCGAGTATATGAGGGCGGGATAAATATTGCGTCACCGAACCGATCTTTTTCAACGGTATGCAAACGCATCTGCATCACACGGGTTTGTGTCGTGGATAAAGCGGGGCGATGTGGTCCGATAAGCGCGACGATGCGATGGCCTCCGCTCTATATTTCCGCGCGCGCGTCGCCGCGCTTTTCCTCTACGAGAGAGAGAGAGAGAGAGAGAGAGAGAGAGAGAGAGAGAGCCGCATAACAAGAGAACAAGGTGAAAAACGACCGTATCTCCGGGGGTAAATTGACGGTTTGAGGTGCGACAGGATCGTTACGTTCCCGCGACAGCACGGAGATTTCTTTTCCCACCCGTGGCCGGAAGAGCGTTTCAGAAATTGGACCTCCCCGCTGACTTTGACAGCGCGGAATATCAATCTTAAGTGGATTTAACTTGTTTCGCGAGATAGCTGCTGCGTTACTGAAATGGGGAGAGTGTTTCTGCCCGAAAGAGTTGTTATGGAAAATCGGAAACATTGCGAAAGATAATCGGGACACTGAAAATGATGGAATGTCGGAAAAATAAAGGGATTGAAAATTTTTTAAGAAACTTTAGGATTTTTTTTTAAAGAAATTATACTGAGTAATATTTTTATATCAATGTTTATATGTCATATTAATTACATTCATAACAGAATAGTAAAAAGTAATACAGTTATTTAATTTATATATATATATATATATATATATATAAATTAAAATAGAATATATATATATATATATATATATATAAATATATTCTATTTTATGTATACTATTTTTGCTTTCTCATAGAGGAAGCTTTGTTTTCGTAACAATTTTTTTTCTGTTTTTTATGCTAATGTGCTTAGAATGTTTTAAAACGTTGAAAAATCATATTAAAAAAAAGTATCCATATATATGTGTGTATGTATGTACGGAATGTACATTGTACAACCTCTAATTTCTGCAATGTTGAGCTAAATTTTTAAAAATCAATAGAGTATCATTAAAGGATGGTTGGTATTGATTTTGGTGAGAATCGCTGAAAGCGTTGTTTTTTTTATAAAATTTTGAATTTTTTGAGAAATGTTTGTACACGTTCTAACTTTCGCAAATTTTTGGATATTGAATTAAATTTTTTTATATAAATAGAGTAATATTAAAGGATGATTGGTATTGAATTTGATGTTAGAATTGGTGTAAAGATTTCTTTTTTCTAAAATTTTGAATTTTTTGAGAAATATCTATATATCGCTCTAATTTTCACAAATTTTGAAATACTAAATTAATTTTTTTTTTAATTAAAAAAAATTTTTTTTTAATAGAGTATTATTAAAGAATAGCTGATATTAAATTCGGTGAAAGGATTCTTTTTTTTAAAAATTTTGAATTTTTTGAGAAATATCTATATATCGCTCTAATTTTCACAAATTTTGAAATACTAAATTAATTTTTT